>APFE030927122.1:0-29047 GCA_000404065.3 Pinus taeda | reverse complement strand
TTTTTGTGTCCCCATTAGTCTCTTAGATGGGAAATGCACCTTCTATTCTCTCCTCATTTCCTATATTGTTTCTGTGTTCAGTTGTGGTCTCTGGAGGAATGTTTTCTTACTCTTCTTTTGTTATAGGATCTTCGTATATCCCTAGAGGTTCATCTATAGGTTCTTCTGGATCATTGCCACCAAAGAAGAGATAAGGGTGACTCAGTGATGTGGTGGGGGTGTTGGGTAAGAATTTTCTTGAATTGTCTCTATTCCTACGAGGCATGAAATGAAATATTTTTGGGTTGATTTCTGTTTTTTTCCTCTACTTGTACCTGCAAAGCTGAAATTAATTGAACAACAAATTGCAACTAACTAAAATAAACCTTGATGGAATGGAAATTGTAGAGTCGAAATGAAAGCAGGAAATGACTAATCTATGTTGCTGAAATGAAATTGGAGAACTGAAATGCTAATCTACGCTTGCAGAATTGAAATTGTGGAATTGAAATGCTAATCTATGAAAGTGGGAAATATCTAATTTAGGCTTGCTGAAATGAAATGAAAGTAGGAAATGTCTAATCTACTTTTATGGAAATTAAATTGTAGAATAGAAATGAAACAACTACTCTACTCTTGCTGAATTAAACTACTTAGCAGAAGGTTGCAATAGAAAATAGAAGAAAAGCAGCAATCACAAATACTCTGACACTTCCCCAGCAATGGCACTAAAAATATGGTGGGCTCCAATATTGCAGCAATTATGCTGCAATTCCTAGGACTCTCTTCTTTACTTTTATCAACCAGGTAGTTCTTAACAATCTCGGAAGCGACGGTGTTGTATGCACAAGTACTAGCTCTCACTGCAGGCTGTCACTTGATCAATTGGCGCAAGTTCACTAGGAGCTTAAGACAAATTCTACGAGTTCTTAGAAGAAGCTTTTAACTGTGATGGATGAAAGCTAACTCAAAAGATGCTAGTCTACTTGCATAAAGAAGTGGAAAGCTGAAAGGAAATGCAAACCCTAACAAACACTAGTTTTACTAACTAACCCTACTGGTGCAAGAAAATAGATGAAGGTTACTGAAATGGATTCCATTGAATCTTAGAAAGGTAAAATGCATGTGTCTAAGCTACTTCTAAAGGAAAATATGGAAAAAGTATCTTTTTGTATTTTTGAGTAATTTTGCAGAATTATTATGCATGTGCTTTAACTATTTTTGACTGTGCAAGGGTTTATTCGCAAAAGGAAATGGATTGGGTGCTTGCAGGAGGTTGGGAAGGTGATAAGAGGGCCTAAGGAGTCCCTAGCACCCTTCTAGAGAATTCCACAACAATCAGATCTCTACAAACTACTCGCATGAACTTTTACAGGAAGTCTGCAAGGGTTCTATAGGAAGTTCTATAGGAATAGGCCGAAAGTGGATTTTAGAGGGTTGATGGTGGAAAAAAGGTGGGAAAGTGGAAATGAAGGATGTATAAGGATGTTAATGGGTCTAGGACTTGGTAAATGAAGCTAAGGAGTGATGAAGGTGGTTGGATTTGTTAAAGGATGGAAAGAGCAATGTTGCACAAAAATGTAGAAATTAGGGCAAATTGGGAAAGTGTGGCAAATGAAGGGAAGGAATTTGAAATTAGGGGCTAGAACCGGTTGTATGGTGGAGGAATTGTAGGTAGGAATGTATCATAGGTGCTCTACACACTATTTTCCAAAACTAGTCAAACAAAGACTAAAAACCCATAGATCTATCTATTTTGACCTAATCTGACCTAAAAACCAGAAACATGATGAACAAAAGTTTATAGACAGGAAATCATGTAAGAGAGCTATGGAAATTGATCAAGAACAGATATAAACATGAAAACACAACCGATATCAACTTTTTCAACTTAAAATCTAACACTCGCAATTGCATTGGAAGGTAAAAACAATGTTTTTGTGGGAGCAAGTATGCCTTGGTCTCAGCTCATGGTCCTAAGGAGGGAGAGATGAGATCAAGGACTTCTTGTTGGCCTTTTTGTAGATATTTTCTATTACGAAAACTATCAAATCAACTTGAAGCATGAAATACTATCTTAATCATCAAAGTCAACCTAAGTAACAAAGCAATATTTTAACCTAAATAACAGAACTATTCTATGAATGCAAGAAAAACACATAAAAGTACACAAATGAGGTACTAGCACTTGGGTTGGGCCCAACCCCAAGAGTTACAACCTCTTAAGAAATCTCAGAGCTGGTGCAAAGTGAGATTCATCTTCATTAATTCAAAATAATAGTCATGTGATAGAACTGTTTACAGCAAGATCTCGAAAATGAGCTGAAATGCAGAGCTGCACTAAAGTGAAAAAACAAACTATTCAATAGATAAACTACCAAGGCTTGAAGCCTTCCTACTTATGCAACAAGAGGACTCCCAACAGTCCTCCTTAACTTTAGGAGCTTGGCTACCCAAAACTGCAGTTAATCAACCACTTCCTTAAACCTACTCGGATGCCCCTTGAAATCATCTTTCGTGGGCTATTGAACTCCGTGCTGATGGTGGAGAACTTGAGGAAGGGGTCATTTAGTGTAGGAGAAACCCCTCTTACAAATCCTCAGCCTTATTCCTTTGTATTTGGCTGCCAACATGCTCATAAATGCCTAATCTTGGTCCAAAAGATGTCCAAAAATCTGCGATAAGCACGTATTAGACTTTGTGGTCAAGTGACTATTCTCATTCATTCAATTAACATAAATATATTCAAAATCATGCATAAAGTATGAAGAATGGCGGATTAATCGAGAATAATAGGCAAAATGAGACCATAAAGTTACCCATTTTTGGGTATCATCACAAACAAGAAGAACTATTACAGAAGCTTCAATCTATCTAGCATTGCTATCCTCCACCGAATGTCAAAATGTAAATGAAGCATGCAAATATGAATGTTGGGTCAAGGCCATGAATAAAGAACTTCATCAAATTGAAAAGAACAATGCTTGGGAATTAGCTCCTAGACCTCATGATAAGAATATTATAGGAACTAAATGGATATTAAAAAACAAGCTAAATGACAATGGAGAAGTTATTTTAAATAAGTTTAGACTTGTTTGTAAAGGATACACTCAACAAGAAGGCATAGATTTTGAAGAAACTTTTGCACCTATTGTTAGACTTGAAGCCATATGAATGTTTCTTGTTATTTCTAGTTTTCAGAAATTCAAAGTATATGAAATGTATGTAAAATTTGCCTTTCTTAATGGAGACTTAGAAGAAGAAGTCTATATTGAGCAACCAGATGAATTCATTCTTGGAAATGATGAAAAAATTGTATGCAGACTCAGAAAGGCTTTTTATGGTCTAAAACGAGCTTCAAGAGCTTGGTATTACCGTCTTGACAAATATCTCCATCAACAAGGTTTTTCAAAAGGATCAGCTGATACAAATCTATATACAAATATTGACAATAATAATTTGCTAGTACTTGTTGTGTATGTTGATGATATCATTTTTGGTAGTAATGAAGAATCCATGAGTCGAAATTTTTCTTCACTAACGCAGCAAGAATTTGAAATGTCCCTGCTTGGTGAGCTTATATATTTTCTTGGTCTACAAGTTCAACAAAATAAAGATGGTATTTTTTTGTCACAAACCAAATATCTCAAGTAGATCTTAAAAAAATATGACATGGAAGATTCTAAGCCAGTATGTACCCCAATGGTAACAGGATGTAGTCTCAAATCAAATGATGAATCAATAGCAGTACATCACCAATCAACAGATCCATGATTGGAAGTCTGCTTTATCTAACAGAGACCCGACCAGACATCATGCATAGAATAGGAATAGTTTGAAGATTCCAAGAAAATCCAAAGGAATCACACCTTCAGGCAGTCAAAAGGATTTTCAAATATCTTTAAGGAACACAAAATATTGGTTAATTCATGCATATACAGATGCAGATTGGGCAGGAAGTGTTGATGATAGAAAAAGCACTAGTGGTGGTGCATGTTTCAGATTAGTGTCTTGGTTCAGCAAGGAACAAAGTTCAATTGCATTATCTACAGCTGAAGCAGAATATGTGGTTGCTACGTCTTGTTGTGCACAACTTCTTTGGATGATGTAAACATTGCAAGATATTCAGATCACATGTACTCCATGCATATCCATTCTATGTGATAATAGAAGTGTCATCAGTGTTTCAAAGAATCCATTCATGCATTCCAAGATCAAGCACATACCCATCAAATATCATTTTCTACATGAACAAGTGCTTGAAAAAAAGGTCAAATTGGAGTATGTTCCCTCCAAAGAACAAGTTGTTGATATATTCACCAAACCACTGCCCAGAGAGACATTTGAATATCTCAGACAAAATATAGGAGTAGTTGATGCATCATCCTCATATTAAAACTTATCTGTTTCAAAGAAAGGTGGTTATACGTGAGTTTCATGAAGCGTAGTCGCGTACATACGTTGGTTTTTGTGGATATAGTTGCGTATATGTTGGTTTGAGGAAAATCAGTGGGCCAAAATTAGGATGAAAAGAGTCTGATATGATTAAGTGAATTAAATGTTCTACTTGATGATGGTTATAGTCTGTGGATGACATGTAGAAATATGTGAGCTCTCATAAGTTGTTGATAACTTTATGTATATCTGATTTATGATAATGCCTTGATAGCTCTTCTACTATATGAAATCATCAAATCTGACAATGATCATCTAGCACAGGTTCAGGGGGAGCATATACTTCTAATAATGCATTGTTAGCATTACCTTAGAAGATCTCGAAACAAATTCACACAATTGTTTTTTATTCAGGTGGAATAGGTTCATGGGGAGAACATGGTTGCTGGTCTAGATGCTGATTGATAGATGCTACTAATGAAAGTTGTTGCTTTGGTCTTTGTTATTTATGTCATGTATATCTTTTAATGAAAAGGTCATGAAAAGACCTATTTTGTTACCCCACTATGGTTGGGAGATGGATATATGTATAAGTCATTGATGATAGGAAGGTCATTGATGATGTATGTATAGAGTCATGTTCTTATTTTAGAACATGTTTTTGCAGGCCTTGCTTATATTCAGGGGGAGCATGGGCTCATTCATGGAGCTCAATCAACACACTTCAACATATCAGAGAATTCAGCATGTACTCAGGGGGGTCATAACCCTTTTCCGTTGATGACAAAGCAGGAGAGTGACTTGGGGTTGCCATCAAGTCCAAAGGGGGAGATTGTTGGCATTATGACACAAATGTTGTCCTTGATGGAAACTCACTCATATGACAGATCAAAGTTCAAATTCACAGAATGAAGAAAGAGAGCTATACACAGGTTCCCCATTGACCCAGCCGCGTATACACATGGGTTAGCAGACCAAAAGGAGCATATAGTGTACACACGCACTTTCATAGAAGGAAAGGTACGTACATGTTGGAAAACTAAGTTTTGGTCTATGGTATTTGGTCCATGGTATTTTGATCCATGGTATTGTCCAAGATATCTGGTCCGAAGTGTTGACCCCAAGTATTTGGTCCAACTTATTGGTCCTAACTAGTTTTGGTCCATGGTATTGAGTAAGGCCTAACACTATAAAAGGAGGAGAAGATCATTAGGCAAATGTACTCAACTATTGAATATCTAATGAAGAGAAAGTTCTAGTATACAGGTTATTAGGTTATGGTGCATATCTGGATCTGAACCATGGATGAACCTTAGCACTTGATGAAGGATAATATCTAATGATGGGTCAAGATGTTAAGGCTTGAAGTGAAGTATATTTGTGTGGTTTTGATCATTTATTTCAATAGCTGGTGCATGTTGTAGTCTATAAAGATGATCTGTGTATAACTAAAGTCTACAATTGTTGTAATGTTTAAATCATCATTTATAGACCTATACGTAGGTTCACTTTAGAAAAGGCATGTATACATGTTGGTTCTACATATCAAAGAAGCGTATACATCTTAAATTTGATTTGTAGATCCATACGTAGGTTCGCCTTAAGAAAAGAGCATATGCACGCAAGTTCGACACATGGAAGTAACGTATACCTCAAAAATATGTTTTAGCTGCTTCTGTTTGCTATTGTTGTGTTCTGGGTTCTCGCATGGGTTCTAGTTACTGTATTCTGGTTACAACATTGTGAAAAGTGATTGATTGATTCAGTTGTGGTTGGTGCAAAGGAGATTGGTTGATGCAGATATATTTGATGTTTGAATGATGTTATTGATGTATCCACTCTGAAAATTTATGAAACGTGGTCGCTGTAAGAAAACAGAAGGTTGTACATTTCTATAGGCTGGCACCTACGTACTAGTAAACATATCAACTAGTACAAGGGCTAGGGGGTTGTAGCTTCCTTCCAGGAGAAGCTAAGGAATGAGAGAGGTTGTAGCCTTCTGCAGGTAGAATCTTGCGTACTGGTATAAGATTGTACTAGTACAAAAATTGTAAAAATAAGTTTCTTATTAAAAGGAAGATAGAGATGATTGGAGCAAGTGGTTTTCACCCACATTGGGTTTCCACCTTATATCTTGTGTTCATGTGTGTGATTGACTGTTCTATTTTTTACTGCACTTGGTTACTGTTTATATGGTTTTGAAGCACTAATTAAATATCAACATATGATGAATTAACTAGATCGTAAGTTTTCAGGATATACGCTAGTTGCCTTAAATATAGTTGTGTATACACGCGAGTTCCATTAACTGAAGTAGTGTATATGAATTTGATTATGGAAATTAAAAATAATTGACTTGCTAATACTGATTCACCCCGCCTCTCAATATTATTTCCAACATTTGCCACACACTTTCTCCATTCAACCAAATCCTTAACATCAGATGTTGGAGGCTTTGGGATATCATGATCTATGAATTCCTTTAGCCCCTTGTCTTCCAACACTACCTCCATCCTATCCTTCCAAGCTATGTAATTCGAGTTTCCGTGTAGGGCATAATCAAGTCTCAAACTACAGAATGACATCCTATCGACTATGAAGTCTGAACCTACAAATTTGATTTTACCTGGACAACAAACTCATATGCTCCTCTTCTAAAGTGAATTCAAGTCTGATACGATTCTTTTTTTAAACTACAGATTAAAATTGCTTATGTGATATGCTAAAACAAAACACATGAATCTACTCTACTCATGAACGAAAACAAAAATTGATCAATGAAATCACGATGAAGAAAAGGAAGACTTTGAATTGCACATAACACAATATTTTTTGGAGGAAACAAACTAATTAAGACTCTGACTATCTATATTGCATTAACCAGAATATCTGAGAATAAAATACAATTATTGTTTAACCTGAAAAAAGGTTACACAAGTACGAACTATCTCATTGCTTTATAAACCAGCTCAAGCAAGCACTTAGCGAATTCTTCCACCTTCCAAGCCCCTACTTCCTTGTGCAATCCCTAATGGAATTAGCCCATATTTAATTGGGAAAATCCCTCACCATAACTTCAAAATCCATCATTGGCCTTCTACTGATTGCATGCACCATCTGTACAACGCAGAAAATTATACAAGTAATAGTACATTGTCCCTAAACTCTAATATCATCTGGGTCTTTCTCAGAATTGACATGCATGAGCTATTTATTATTGAATTATTAGTTATCTGATTGATCATTCCATGTGAACTAATTCCAATTTAATTCAGTTGACCACTCACTAGTTCGTCCAATAGTTAGAACTAGTTTAACTAAATTTAACTTGGTCAAACTGAATTAAATAATTACAACTCAATAAGAACTCAACATGGGCCCCTAAAATTTAGGAATCACTCTACATGACTCTAGATAGATTTCCAAATCAAATTTAGTGAGCCATCTAAATCAATTTAACGTAGTTAACTACTACAAGTTTCTATGAGAATAGAATTACAATTTAATTCAAGGACAAAATGAATTAGGATTTTCTTCTTGTTATTTTTAACAGTTTTTGAAGTCATCACAATTCTCTAACATTTCTTTAATATTTTTAATTAAGAAACGATTTACATTACAATGATCACTTAATATTTTATGTATTTATCTGTTATAGATGTTTTTTTTTCAAGTGTTTAATTGTCACTTCATTATTTTCCATATTGCAATCAAGTGCTTGAGAAATATAAAAGTACAAAAATATTTAAAGTCCAAAGCATTCTCATTTGTGATTAGGGTTGCTTACTTTCATAGAAATAGATTTTAAATGTTTTCTTGTTTAAATTTACAAGCTTTCATAGATAAAATTTACTCACTTCTATAGAGTAGAAATCCCCATGTTTTAATATATTAAGTTTACATTCATAGATTAAGATTCCATGCTTTCATATATTTTTTTCTTTTTTGCTGAGCAAAGACTGAACTAATTATATTAAAAGTACAAAAAAAGTATTTACAAGAGGTAAGTACCTCTGAGAGCGCATGATCAGCTCTCTGTCAAAAATCTCCTTGTCAACCTGGATCCTCTGCTTATGCGAGCCAGAGGTTACAAAACCTTCAACTGAAGGGGAATTAACTGCTATAGAGTTCATTACATAAGCAAGGTAAGAGGAAAGACAGGTGAACAATATCCATAGCCAAAAACATAAACCGCAAGAAGAACAGGGGTGCCACGCTTGAATGCATCCATTGCTGATCGCCTCCCCATGAAACAAAAACAAAAAAAGAAGATGTCGCGCCTTTGAAACCATTGACTTACCCCTGACGCAACCGATTCACTTGATTTGCTTCTGCTTCTCCTCCGCTTCTCTTTCCTGAGTTCGCTTCTTCCTATCTTCTGCTGCATGAACCGGGTCCCTCTCCCAAGTTACCTCCATCCCCACTGGTATATCTTCCAGCTTATCAATTCCAGGGGGCAATTTGAGATACAGGGTGTAGTCAAAGGAATCCTCAGATTCTTCCTCCCTGACCTTGCTCTGAGGGGAGGCAGGCTTGCTGCTCTGAGTCTCCATGAGAGCGTCCATTGGATTTTCAGCCACCTCCGTGGGCTCTTTGCCTTTAAGGCTTCCGATTTCCTTAAGAGCCTCTGCCTGCCCCGCTGAAAAACCTTGGGTGCTTTCGTCATCTACCTTGCTTGGGAACTCCGGGCTGTAAGAGCTATCCGGGTCATCCGAGGAGGGAGGCACCTGTTCCACTGTGTCGTCCTTCTGATTATCCTCCTCCTCATTCTCCTCAGAGAATATAACAGTGATCATTGCTTTGACCACGGGCTTGTCTCTCCGGCGACGATAATGGAGGGTTGCCGTCTGAACAGAGTTATTGATGTCTGAGCCCAAATAATCCGAATCAGAGGAGGGAGGCTCTACTACAGCCAGAGGAGAGAGGCGCTTCGGGATTGCTTGGCCCCTTCCTCTAATGCCGGCTCGCTGACCATAATTGCGCCCTTTGCATGGCCCCAGATGACCAGTTCGAGGAGCCATAATAAGCCTGGGATATCCAACCGCTAGCTTAGTGCGAGGCCTTGTTGCCTGAAGCCTCCTGCATCCAACAAGAATGTCGTCACCGTGGTTGTCCAGACTACAGAACAACCCAATGTCTAGCGTCGAGTTCGCCAGAGATGACAGGGGACAAAGCACCAGAATTGCACAATGGATGAATTCCACAGAGCCTCCCTTCTTCATTCGGTCATCAACAGTGAGCAGAGACAGACCGGAGCCAAGCTTAAAACCAGGCGAAATGGTTGAAGGCGCCATCCTATGAAATCTGCAGGCAATTTTTCTGGAGTTCTGCTGCATTGAAGGGCCATTAAGGCCATTTAACTTGAATGGGATGGAGGCCAGCTTCCAGCACATGGCGTCCACCTGTCTGGAGCTTGGCTTCATGTGCCCGGTGCGTGGAGAGCGCTTAGACATTAATAACATTATTAACACCCGCATCCGGGTGATCTTGAGCCCTTCTTTTAGAGTCATTCTTTAGTATTTCCTGATAGGTAGACCATTCTGTCTCTGAGATGTTACCCTAAAGTAAACCTTAGAAATGGTCTTTCCCTCTATCCACTCCTATATTTGCCATGATGTCTGCAAGTTTATTCCCTTCACGCCTGATGTGGTTGAAGGTTATTGCTTTGTTGTCCTTTAGCCAGGATTGCAGAAGCTCCAACCTAGTAACCATTCTCCAGCTCCTACTGACCTTCTGAGCCTCTGTTCCTTGTTGTATCTTGATAGCCATGTTGATTAAAAGTTGTGAATCGCCTTCTACAATTAGAGGCGAAAGTCTTTCTCGCTGAGCCATGAAAAGGCCTCTCCAGAGGCCTTCCAGTTCAGCCACATTATTTGTGTTCCAACCGATGGAGCCAAAGAAAACTTTTAGTACTTGGCCTTGATGATTTCTGACCGCTCCGCCATATCCTGTGAGTCCAGGGTTTCCTTTGGAAGCCCCATCAAAGTTTAGCATGTAAGTGTTGATGGGTGGAGGGGACCAGATCGAAGGGGTATCCTGCTGTCTGCTAGAGTTGCTCGTAGGAGAGTTGGAAGATTGTAGATTGATTTGCCAATTATGCCATATTGCTTGCTCCTTGTCATTGGATGGGAAGTCCTCCTGAGTCCAGCATTTAATGGAGAGTGTCTCCTGTACGTTCTGGTTTATTATCTTCCATACTTGTTGCTCATCCATTGACTGATTTTTGAAGATTCTACGATTGTGCTCCTTCCATAGGTTCCACATTACTATTCCAGGGAGAATTTGCCAGAGCGAGTTGAGGATGTTACTTTGATAGGGTTGCTGGGGCCAGTTGCGAAGAGTATTGTTTAAATCTCCCAACTCGTGGCCTTCCTTTTGGCATCTAAAGGTGACTTTCTCCCATATCTTCCTGCTGAATGGACATAGTTGCATTAGATGCACAACAGTTTCCTCCTCCTTTTTACAATTTAGACATATTGAGGGTCCTTCAAATTTTCTTTTTCTGAGATTGTCCCAAGTGAGAACTCTATTGTGAGATAGGAGCCAAAGGAAAGTGGAGATTTTTGGCCAGATCGGGGGATTCCAGATTTTCTCCCATAATTTGTCCTTGGTCAGCTGATCTTTGAGGGTGATAAGATAAGCTTCTTTGGTTGTGTATGTACCTTTCTCTTCGTATCCCCACCTCAGTTTATCCTGATTGTTTTCTTTGAGAATCCTTCTTTTTTGTAGCTCGTTAGCCAGAGACCTTTGAACTGCTGCCGGGCTATTTGGAATGATCTCTTGAGCCTCTCGCCAGGTTCGGTGATCAGACTCAGGATTATCCTTCCAGAATTGATTAACCGTTTCCTGTGAGTGAATATTATGCTCTGGAATATCTTGGATTGTGTGAGCTAAACTTGGAAGTTGTTGCCAAGAATCTGTCCAGAAACGTGCTGTGCCTCCGTCCTTTACCTCCCAAAAACTATGTTTTTGGATAAGGTCCCTGTGCAGTATCGTTGAATTCCATATAGTTGAGCCTTTTCTTATTTCTGTCATTCTGATACATTCCTCCAGAGGAAAATTGTTGGCATATTTGCTGTCCAGAATCGGGCCCATAGTGTCCCTGGATATGATAGCCATCTCCACCATATTTTTGCGCCCATGATCCTATTGCTGTGTTCAGGATCCCGAAGACCAATTCCTCCTGCTTTCTTAGGGAGGCATGCTTTCTCCCATTTTACTAATGCCCATTTTCTGTTGAGACCTGTGCTGCCCCAAAGGAAGTTTCGCTGCAAATTTTTTATAGCTTTTAAGACCCACTTTGGTGCTGCCAGAGTAGAGAATAGGTATAAGGGCATGGATTGTAAGACTGCCTTAATAAGCACTAGGCGGCTGGCCATGTTTAAGGAGCGGTGAGTCCAAAGCGAAAGTCTTGCTTCCAGTCTTTCCAGAAGAGAGGTCCAAGAGGAGTGTTTCTGGGCCGAGTCGAGGAGGGGGGCTCCTAGGTACTTGGAGGGCAGGGAAGCTATGGAGAAGCCCAGGATGCGGGCTATGGCTCGCTGAGTAGACGGATGAGTATTGAAAAAGAAAATCTGGGATTTGATTATGTTAATACAAGCTCCGGAGGCAACAGAGAAGTTATTAAGAAGCGAGTTTAGAGAACGGGCTTCTTGGATTGAGGAGTGGCCGAAGATCATGTTGTCGTCTACAAATTGCTGGTGGGAGACGGTAGGAGCATTGTGAAGATTGATACCTTTGAGCTCACGGGTTTGGACAACGGAGGTAAGGCTTCTTCCCAAGCCTTCCGCCATGATGATAAACAAAAACGGAGACAGAGGATCACCTTGTCGCAGTCCCCTTGAGGAACGGAAGGTTGAGGTGGGGATTCCATTAATCAAGATGGAGAAGAAAGAAGACGAGATCAGACTCATGATCCATCTAATCCAAGCGTTGGCAAAACCAAACGCACTTAGAGTTTTTTTTATGTAATCCCAGCTTATACTATCAAAAGCTTTTGAAAGATCGATTTTTAGAAGCATACCTGGTTTTTTTGAGTGCTTGAGAGAGTGAATAATTTCATGTGAGAGAATTATTCCGTCAGTGATTTTCCTTCCTTCGACGTATCCAGACTGTTCAGGAGAGATAATGCCTGGAAGGAGTGGTTTTAGTCTTAACGCCACAACCTTTGAGACAATCTTGTAGATGATGTTGCACAGGGCGATAGGCCTGAATTTCTCAGGGGAGTTGGAATCCTCCGCTTTAGGGATTAAAGCTATAAAAGTGGCATTTAGGCCTGGATACATCCAGCGCAGGCTACGAGATTCTTCCACAAATTGCCACACTTCCCATTTAATTAATTCCCAAAAGTGATGGAAAAAATTTGATGAGAATCCATCAGGACCCGGTGCTTTGCCGATCTTTAAAGATTTTGCAGCTATTTCAACCTCCTGGAGACTTATGGGCTTGAGAAGCAGGGAGTTCTACTCCTCTGTTATCAGCCGCGGAATGTGCCTAGTGATGTCGTCTATGGCTTCTGCTCTGTTGATGGCTGGCTCCTGACTCATTGCTTTAAAATATTGAAGGAATTCCTTTTCTATATCTTCCTGGGTTTCCAGCTTATCTCCCTGAGCATTAGTTATCTGGGAGATTTGATTATGCATCCTTCTCTGCACTGTGGTTCTGTGGAAGAACTTGGTGTTCTTCTCTCCCTCCTTCAGCCATCAGATTCGGGATTTCTGTCTCCATAATAATTCCTCTTGTCTTTCTCGTTCCAGGAGTTTTGCTTCCATTTCTTGTTCCTTTTGTGCTAGCTCCTCTGAGCGCCCTTCAAGGATTAATCGCTGCTGAATATTTTTTAGATCTTTGAGGATCTTATCCTTTTCCCTGAAAATGTTGCCAAAGGTATTTTTATTCCATCTCTTGATTTCTCCTTTGAGCAATTGTAGTTTTTTTTGAAATCTTGCCATTTTGGAGTGCTCAGTTGGATTACAGTTTTGCCAAGTAGTGGTGATGAAGTCCTTGAATTCGGGGTGAGTTAGCCAAAAAGCTTCAAATCTAAAAGGTTTTTTAATATTGTTGCCTGGCCTACTCCAAAGCATCTCAATGGGCCAATGGTCTGAACCTGAAAATGGAATGATGTGGGCCTTGAATTCTCCTCCTACATGGACGGCGTTATCAGAGATTAGGAACCTATCCAGGCGGGAGGCAATCTGCATGGGTGCTACTCTTTTGTTCGTCCATGTGTAGAGGCCATTGTCTGTAGGAAGATCTATGAGCCAGTTATTTTGTATGAAATCCTTTAATAGCGTGCCATCCTTGTTGATTCTGCAACGGCCGCCGAGCTTTTCCTCTGATGTAGCTGTCATATTAAAGTCTCCTCCTGTCACCCAAAGCGGGTGCATCCTATCTGTGTTTAGCTGCTCTAGTGATTTTAGGATTGCTGCCTTCTGCTGCGTTTCTTGTGGGAAATAAACATTCGTGAGGTGGCCATAAATGTTAGTGCCCAGAAGATGAAAAACAGCTTGAATGAAGTTTTTATTAGCATGGATGTTATCTAGCTGTATCTTTCTTGCATCCCATAAGATGGCAAGTCCACCTGAAGCCCCTTGCGCGTCTACTGCTATTACTTGACCTCCTGGCCATGCTTTAGCCACCGCTTTTTCCAGAAAATTCAACGTACATTTGGTTTCTTGTAGAAATAAAATTGATGGTTTTTCTTCCATGATCAGATTTTTTAGGAGTTTCCCTTTCTTGGGGCCATTGAGCCCTCTTATATTCCAAGATATTAACTTCATTGAGAAGATTTGAAGTTGGTATTGAAATATTTGGTGAGTTTGGCATATCTGCCAGAGTCCACCAGGATTTCGCCAAGCTTGATTGTTCTTTCCAGTGTTGTTTTCCTTCCTCTTTTCTTGCTATCTTTGGAGGCAAATTTGCCATCCCACTTACTGCCTGTTTGTACTCCGAGGGAGTATTTCTTTTGGGCTTTGTTTAATATTTCCACTAAGTTTTCAACTTGGGTGTCATGAATCTTATCAAAGTTGCCTGATTTGCAGGCTTGTTCCAGACCCTGCAGATCGAATTCCCCTATGTCTATAGGTTCACTGTCGTCGTCCATGAACTGTATGTCGTGCGGATTTTCTTCGGCTTCCTTCCCTTTATTCTTGCTCTGTGAAGGATTATCAATGTCCATTGCAGGATTGTTCCAGGCTTCGAAAGCCGGCTGAGTTTTTTCATTTTGTTGGGTTGAGATTGATTTCGCCTGCATGGACGTTTGAGGAGCTGACTGTTCCTTGCTTGGTTCCTCCTGTGTTGTCGTTTTTGTGAGCACTTCGAAGCTGTTGCTGGTAGAGGGAATGGAGTTCTCTGCGGGTGCTGACTTCGGCTGTGCATTCATTTTCCTGCCTCCACGCCTTTTGTTTGTCACTTTTGTGAAGCCCTCCTACTGTTGTGGTTCTTGGTTCATTTGGGTGTCTACTTTCTTGTTCAGGGGACAATCTCGGAAGAGATGCCCAATAACATGACATTTCCTGCAGCGAAAGGGCACCTGCTCATAGTCAATCGCTTGGATCCAGTCATGATCTTCATGGAAGAGTCTTACCGTGTCTGGTAAAGGCTGTTTTAAATCCATATAGACACATATCCTGGCATATGAGGCATATGTCGTGTATCTCACTGTTTTGGTTTCTTCTGCCACTTTGACAAAATCTCCTATCACTGATCCAATGGATTTTAAAGAGTCTTCACCCCAATATTCCCATGGCAACGAATATAGTCTGATCCATACTGGAGCATAGCTTAGGTCTTCCTTGTCAGGATTGAATCAGGCGACCCATTCTCTGAGGTAGAGTCCAGCCGAGTTGAAGAAATATGGCCCCCCATCGAAAACTCTGTTTCTGTCTTCCAGGCAGTTGAAAATGGCTGTGAAAAATCCTTTTGGACCTAGAAGGAGGGTTATCTCACCCTTTGGTTTCCATTTATGGTTGATCCATCCTCTTAGGGCAATTTCATTAGGCCAGAAGCCCAAAAATTTGCCAATAAGGGCATGGTCTCTCATATATTGGATTCTTCCATTGATTCTATCACTGGGTAGTTCTACTTCTGGCCTATGAATGGCTACCGGTTTACAGGTAGAGGAACTAACCTTTGGTTGATCATTTGAGGCTGGTGGATCCGCCGTATTCTGCTGTTCCCCTGTGGGTTGGACTTGATTCGTTGAGTCGGTGCTGGGATTACCCTCTGGTCCTTGTTGGCCTCCAATGAAGGGCGGAGGTGCTGCCCCTTCCCCCTGCGGGGGGTCCATTAAGACCGCCCGATTCGTCTGCAGCCTGGAGAGCCCGCTGCCCGTGTCAGGTCTGGGTGCACAGTGCAGGAGCTCTGCCGCCGCAGGATGCCCAGACTGTCGAAAACCCTAGCTGTCGCTGATCTCCATCGCTCCTCCATTCCTAAGGAAACCTCATCCATGCTTTCATATATTAAGGTTAAGTTCTTTCTATATTATTTTGTTAATGTTTTCCTATATTAATTCTCCAATGCTTTTCTAGATTAATATTTCATTTCATGTCATTTTATCGATTTTCATAGCATAGAACTTTCTTTCATTGAAATTTATTTCCTTTTGAATTGAAATGTAAACTCCTAACATATACTTTGTTGTATATTTCACAAGTTTACAATCTTGGATTAACAATTTAATGTAAAATAATTTAAACCAAAATTAAATTACCCAACATTTTTGGCATTCTTGTTGGGGAATTATACATAGGATAAGCTTTCAATTTATATTTCTCTTTAATTTCCGCAAATTTGGAAAAGTGAGATGTTAGGATGAGGCGTAAGAACCTACACATCACCATTGTGAGGTCTATATTAAATTCAGTTATTGAATTGCATCTCATTCTTAATTGGATTCTCTTTTAGTTGTATAAGTTTAACTTCATTCATTTTAGAGTGCATTCTCGAGTTAGATTCATTAGAGGAAGAACTCTGAGAACTTCAATTTCGCAATCACCTACCCTTCCTACTAGATCATGTGGTGTAGTAAAACAACATCACCATGCACATCATGCATTCTTACTTTCATAGGTAGAAGAACACTTGCTTCTGGAGGTGGAAGAGGTGTCATATGATGTAGAAGAAATGGATAGAAATGATGACAATGAAGAAGATCCCTTTGGATTTCCCATTTAAAATACTAATATAAATGTTAAAAAGAAAAGCATATCTCCATTTGTACTTCCCAACTTCCACTGTATGAGATTAGAAGACCAAAAAAATATTTATTTTTGAAATTGAAGTACTTTCTAGGTCTTATGGTTACTTATTAAATGCTCAAAAATTGAAATTGTTTCTAGCTACATTGAAGGATAAAGCTCTTAAATGGTTCATGTGTTTATGAACTAATTGAATAAGATCATGAGATGATATGAAAAAGGATATTTCTAGAAAAATATAAGGACTATTGTATACATTATGATCTTAAAGAGGAAATCTTTAAAATGACTCAAAAATAAGATGAGAGTCTTGAGGATATGGTAGAGAGATTTATGTATTATCTTAAGAGAGAAAAATTGCATAATTCAATATTTGATATATTAAAAACCCTCTTACTTAGAGTAATTAGAGATGAATGGATTGATCGTCTTAATATCATGGGTAAAGGATATGTTTCTCAATTATCATTCAAGAGCTTTGTGAATCATGAAAGAACATATCATTAGGAAATGCAAAGTATGCTAGATCCCCTCAGCATTCAGTTATGGCTAAGTAGGTAAGTTAGTATCAGGCTCAATAAGTCAAGTTGAACTTGGAAATTTGCTTCATACTTTGAAATTTGATATTCCTGGTAATTTAAGTGAACATATTGATATGCTAAGAATGAAAAACAAGAAAAAGGTTGAGAATGTTTCTTTTGCTATATTTTTCCCTAAATGTAGAAAGAAACATGTCTTAATGAATTTCTACTTGATAACATTGAAATTTGTGTCATTTGTGCATAATAACATGCTAGAAAAGATTACCCATCCTTACTAGTGTTGAAATATGTTTACCAAGAAAATGGTGGAGTAAACCAAGCACTAGAGAAACTCTATTATGTAGCTTCAAGAATACCTTGGAATCCTTGTCAACCTGGTATGATCTAATATTCTAATTCACAATTTCAAGGTTATGCACAACAATCTCAAAGTAATTGGAACACACTCTTGCCTTGGAAACATTGGCCATCTTAATCCCAATCTGAAAACCAATCTTGGCAACATGGTTGGAAAGGCACTAATGGAATAAATCAACCATATCCTCAATATTTTTCTCACTATCCTCAATACCAATCTCAATGCTATTCATACCATTCACCTCCACCAAAACCTCATTTTCACCCTAAGTTGACTTGTAGTCAACCTATCCCATTATCACCTACTCAACGACTTCAAAAACCCATTCCCACTCTAGTACATGCACAACCATTTCTGAACCCCAAAAATAAAATACCTCAACACACTTATAATGGTAAGATAAAAAAATTTCATAAAAATCCTCTTGATATAAATGATATTCATCTTATATTAGGAAGAGTATTGCAAAAATAATCTCTTGTTGTCATTGAAGAAAAACATCCAGAAGAAGATACATAAAAGACTCAAGAATCGTGGACCATATTTTATGGAGAGAAACCATTGGATCCTAAGATCGAGGAATTTTTACTATGCCTATCATCAAATAATTTATGCGTTCAATAGTCTACTCAATAAACTATAGAAGATTCAAATGATATTAAGAAGAAGACATACTAATCATCCAGATGATCAAGTGAACCAAAAGAATCACAACTATATTGAAATTTGGTTCCAAAATATCATTGAGATAAAGTACCACTCCTACAACAGTTCTTTACAACATCTCAGTCAAAACAATTGGTCCCTCATATTCTGGTATATATCAAAGTATATCTTACAAACCTACATATGACTTTATTTTTCTTCTTGTTACACACATGGCTCCATTGGAAATATTATTATACTTGAAAGATATATTCATTTTCAAGTAGATTAGGATAGAGTTAAAAAAACAAAATAAAAGGTAAAGAGAAAAGGAGAAAAAAAAGAGAAGAAAAAAGTCCGCTTGTGAAAACTAGTTTACTGGAACAATTGGATACAAGATTTTCTGAAAAAACTAGGCAACTGGCCAATAAAGTTCACAATAAGTTTTGTAATTTCAGGTTGGTTTCAATATTTCATTATGGTTCTTCAAATCATTTTCAGTTCTATGCTTGAGTTGGTTGATGTGGGATTCATCAAGGTCCACCTTCCAATAGATCTTGTCCCACTGACTTTAGCACTTTATCTGGGACCAAGATCATCGGTTATATTAAGTGCCTTGGATGTTGCACACATCAATGGGAAACCTCCTCACTTACAACAATGGGAATACAACAATGTATCTTGATTATTAGATTTTGTAGGCGACTCAACTTCAACACATTCATTAGTACCTTTTAAGATGAACTCTTGTAGCTTGACACTCATTTACATTAACGATGAGTTGTCTCACATTGCTTAATGATTGAGATTATTGGTTGGTAATCCAATGAATTCTTTCTATGTTCTCCTTCAACTAAATCCATTCACCTAGATTTAATTGTACTAACCAAGGTTATATTTGAAGACTATATGGTTTATGATATCAACAACAACTTGCAGTAGTGTTCCAATAAATCAAAATTAAATTCCTACATCCAACAATAAGATGGTACAAATGTTTCAATTTTATATTTCATCCTCTATTCATATAGCCAAGGGAAAAGAAGAACCAAGTCAGATTCTTCCACTTCACATTCTATGATCTATCAATAACATCCAAGATCTTCTCGATGCATAGATTATGGAATTTTCATGTAGGTGAAGGTATGTTGTTTTCTAATCTTTAATCAATAATTCCTTGAATGCTAAAATATTCTTATTTGGAAAATTTTCCATGTGACTTATCTTTCCCAATTTTTCAAAGACATAAAGCAATTTAAGTTGGGGGGGATATTCATTACCATTCCATATTCCATAACCTCATACATTTTTGATGAACATGTTTCTCCCAACTGAGTATTGTTGCTCTTCAATTCAAAAATCAATATGTCTTGGAGTGATTCAGATGATGATAAATGATAAATTTATATGAATATAAATGGGTCTTCACTCTTAATGAATTTTCAAGTATTATTTGTTGCAGTAAGAAGAAGAGTAAAATAAAAGTGTTACCACACAAGAATAAAAACTACAATACTTTTGGTTTCCACACAAAAACCAACCAAACGAGCTTGCACTTAAATATATTTCAAAGAAGACTCCAAAGTAACTCTCTTCAGAAAAATAAATTATTGAAGACTTTGTAAAACATGCAAATTTTGGACAAGCATCTCAAGTGACAAAACGAGTTGTTGATAAAACATAGTATTTCACTCCAAAAGGCTACATAAAGTGATATGACATTAGTTCACGAGAATTAATGCAAGGTTATGTGAGGACATGTGACATCTTCAGTTGGGGGGAAATGTTGGGTCTCCACACTGTCATCTTTTTCTTCCTCTTTTCATTCACCTTTAACCATATCCCACTTTCCTATAACCATACATTAATACCATTTTTATGATTATATATGGTTTTATACTTATTATTTTCCAAAGAATATATTTTAGTATTTTAAGTGAATTTATGGTTAAATATTAGGAAAATAACATTTATTCACTTATATATAAAAGTTGGATGAGTTTTGTGATGTTTGTAAGCATATTTGAAGGTTGCAACAAAGTCATATTTGGCCTCTAAGTCTCAAATCTGAAGTTCATATTTAACCCTTGAAGACTTGAGGAAGATTTGAGATAATCATTCAAGCACATTTGATGGAGAATAATCATGTAAGCTTTTATAAGATTTCTCATCAATATTTTAGATATTTGTGAGAGGATATTTAGAGATGTTACTTTCTAGATGTTAACACATGGTTGGAACCACATGAGATATTTGTGTATCTACGAGAGATTTTTGATATATGGGAGAGTTTTGGATCTACATTTATTAATTAGTTATCTTAGTTTTTGTATAAATAGGAGTGCCTTCTCCATTCAAAGGGAGGAACGCTTGGAGCATAATTCCGAACCATGATGGAATAAAACAAATTTGATAAGTTCTTGTGTTATTTGGTTTATAGTTTTATATTATTTTTTGTTGTAATTTGTAGTTTTATAGTTCACGTACTTTTATCATATATGTAGCTTATATTACTGTTCTTATGTTTTAAATTAGTTTCTTTTGAAAATCAACAATAACACTTTGTTTAATCTTGCAATTGTGAGCCTTCAACACTTCATTGAATATAGTGATCTAGATTAGTAGCAATTTTCGTTGAGTCAGCTTCTAACGCAGTTTCTAGGCAACCTAAGATAGATCTAAAAAATAAAACATGTGTTTTATTTATAACGAGCCAATTTCATTGATCATCAAGAATATCTTCAAAATTATGCATGATTTTGGAGATATTCATGTATCTTTAAAATGTAAATTTTCAAATTCACTGTTGCGGCCAAAAAATATATCAATAGAAAAAAGAATTTGAACTATTCATAAAACTAAGAAAGAGATCACTCATTTTGAACTTAAATCAATCTAGTTTTTGAAGTCATCATCATTCAATAACAATTATTTAACCTTTTTAATTAAGAAAAAATTTACATTACAATGATCACTTAGGATTTGATTTATTTACATGTTATAGATGATGTGTTTTCAAGTTTCTGATTGTCACTTCACTCTTTTACATATTGTAATCAAGAAAAATGAAAAATATAAAAATACAGAAAAACCTAAAGCATTCTCATTTGTGATTAGAATTGTTTACTTTCATAGAAATAGATTTCAAATGCTTTCTATATTAAATTTACAAGATTTCAAAGATTGAGTTTACTCACTTTTATAGATTAGAGATTCACATGCTTTAGTAGATTAAGTTTATGTGGTTCCATAGATTAAGGTTCCATGCTTTCATAGATTAAGTTTTCATGCTTTCCTAGATTATTTTTTCAATGCTTTCCTAAGTTAATTATTAAATTCTTGTCTAAATTAATATTTCATTTCATGTCATTTTATTCATTTTCATAAAGTAGAACTTTCTTTCATTGAAATTTATTTCCTTTAGAATTGAAAGCTAAACTCCTAGCATATATTATGTTGTATATTTCATAATTTTACAATCCTTGATTGAAAATTTAATTTAAAATTATTTAAAGCATAGTTAAATTACCCAACAATATTTGGCCCCAATGGCAGCTATAGTGGACATCGGGCCACAAATGTTTGAGTGTATAAGTCCCAAAACACCATCCCCTTTCTTGTCACTTCTTGGGAATGTTTCCATAACTTATTTCCCAAGCATGCACCCTATGGATACATCATTGTGTATTGTTCCAAGTTCTGGAACCACCATTACTGTCTTCCTAAGTATCTTGAGAGATCCATGGTGTAAATGTCCCATTCTCCTACTCCATAGCTCATTTAGTTCCTTCCCACTACTATTGTCACAACCTACTAGTTCCATTGGAGAACTGAGTTACAACTTGTATAACCTATTGCTTCGAACTCCAATATGCCTCACCCTCTTCCAGCTTGGGTGTTTGACAAACACCTTATTCCCTAAAAATTGGACATTATATCCCTTGTCCTGTAGTTGGGATAATGAAATTAGGTTCATAAACAATCTTGGCACATGTAGTACATATGTAGCATTCGTAATTTCTCCTAACTCCCTCTGGAAATCGAGGGTACCTCTCCCCACTAGAGTACACTTCGTTATGTTTCCCATCGTAATATGGAATTCCACCTGCTACTCCTTGTAGTTAGAGAAATATTCTCCAACCCCTATCATGTGAGTTGAAGCTCCATTGTCTATATACCAAATACCTTGTGAAATTGATCCTGATAGGAAAGAAAAATTGTGTTGTAACCTCAAAGAAAAATATGAAGCCCCCTGAATATTAACTTTGTCCATGGTCATAATGGAGAATTTACTTAAGAATTCTTATGTGTTATTCCTCTCCCACCCAACACTAATTTTGTTCTAGAAAACTGCTGCAAAACCCTCTATACCCACACAAGAAAATATGCTCAATGAAAATACTGAGTTGTTTCTACTCCCTTTGCCTGGTGGAATTACTTCTGGGAAATTCAAAAGTTTTCTACCACCTGCAGCTGAAGAACCGTTTTTCCCAGTAATTCACATTACCTAGCTAAGCATTGTTCAACTTCAGAAAGTTCTTCTTAACACTCCCTTTGAACAACGAATTTTCCTTTCTCTACATTTGAGCTTCTTGTCTGTCAAATTACCTCTAATACCATTTGAAAATTTCACTACTGAAATTTTTATTGAAACGACTAGAATTAATTCTTCTAACTGTAATATTAATCATGTAGTTTATTGCTATGAAAACAACGAATTAACCACATTACAATATTCACAAATAAAATACCATGGAAAATAAAAACACTAGAAACTGAGAAATGCTAGCACATACACAAAAAAATAACACCATTTTTTGGGACAAAAGTCCCCAGAGAAACCCATTCTATGAAAACCAGGTTGAGTATTTGAGGGTTTATATTATTATTTGTAGTAGAAAATATTAGTAAAATAATTTGGATGCCAAGTTGGCAATCCAATATGAGAGAATCACTAGAAAGTTGTTGTGAGTATTTTTCCTTATCCCACAGCTAATTTCAACTCCAGAAACTGGTCCTTCAACAATTCGCACTTCGTTTTGCACCAACCTCTACGAAGTAACTTCGTAGGCCTTTCTTCTACTACATTTTGAAACTCCTCAAATTTTTATCTCTACTTCTCTCTAGATTCAGAACTGATTCATTGATCCCTCTAATAAAACTCCTGGCCACCAACTACCGAATCGTCTTGTCCTCTAGCTAGATTGAACTGCACTGCTACTATTTCCCACGCAATCCTTGCACGGACCCTATGGGAAAACTCATACTCTCTCTATTTGACTCTCTAGAACTGGAAAATCGAAAATTAGACCACTGGATACTACTAACCTCTCTTGCCACCTACTACTCACCCGCTGGCTCAACCTCCACTCTTCAATCACACCTACTACTAGGAATTCAACTTGTCTAGGAACCTCAATATCTACACTTTTGTATTCTCCATCTACCCATCGAACTCTTCTTTTAATATTTAGGTAATACTCCAATGACCAGAATTAAAAGTTAATCATTGGTTGTGATGATTTCCAAGTCAATCTGTGTGAGTTTCTAGATGATTCACACCTTTCACAATTAATTCCTATTAATTAACTAATTTTCCTTTGTTAGAGTTAGGAATTTTTTAATTACGGTCAATTAATTTAATTGAGGGACCTCTAGGTGAAATTTGCAGAAATGATTTCTATGTTTTGGAGAACTTATGTGTATTAACCTTTCCACAACGTTTTGAGACTATAATACCATCTAATGCTACAAAAACTAACAAGGCATGCACATGGTTTTTTGTGCATGTTTTTGCACATGGTTTTAGGCATGATGTCTTTTTCTCACGGAATTTTGTAGATATGGTCAAGAGAACTATGGTTATGTTCTAATCCAAGGTTAATTTATTAGTGTTTGTGAATGCTTTGACATGTATATAATGTATTGTAACATTGAAATGAATATAATGAAAAATCAATTTGGTTTTCCCAATTTGGGTTCGAGGAGAAAATCCTTGTGTATGTTATATATTCTTGCCATTGTAATATTTTTTTGTTTTAAGAATCTATTTTCCTGTAATTTCTGTACAGGATATATATATGTGTGTGTATATAGCACTATCTCTCTGAGCTTTACAATGATTAGCCTAATGTACACACACACACACATATAAATGCAATAAAACAGATACATGCTCAAATAGTGCTTGATTACCATAAGAATTTATTCAACCAACTGATAATGAACTATATCTTCTACTTAGCCAATTAGACTGAATTTTAGACTCATAAATGGACAAAGGAACTAAGCCATTTCTTGGAAATTACATAGGAAATTAACATTCAATATTCGCACAAGCAATAACCTTCCTCGTCACTTAAAGATGAATGATCCTTATTTAAATAATCATACAAGAAATGAAATTCCTCATTATCAATATAGGCAATAAGAATTCCTCGTTAGTCATACACAAGAAATAAATATCTCTCAACATTAACATGAGAATTTAATCAAGACACTAAGCATTCATAGGAAATTTATATAAGGTTCACATACACAAGAACTTAGATAAGTACTTATCTTAATGTAGGAAGCTTTTCAACTGAGATTGGTACTTCGACTCTCCTCCCCACCTTAGATTGGCTTTCACTATAGTATTTATTGCAATCAATCACCCCAAGGCCATATTTCAAATATTCGGGAAGGGTGTTAAAAGTAACTTCTCCCACCTTCAACACCACTAGGAGTCCATAGATCCACCTATATGTACCCAACAACCAAATGCTCCTCAAAGATCAAGGTTTAACTGTCTTTGCCTAGCCACTAATGCTTTAATACCTTAGTGCCTCCACCCCAGATTTGGATCCTCAAGGAACCTGCAACTACTACTACGGAAAGGGATGTCCCTTAATGAATTGGCGAGGCTGAAAATGGTTTGAAAATTATTTCTATTCATTATTCTCGTTGGACAACAACAATGAATATAAATAGTGTTTGCAACTATTTCCATTCATTGTTTTTGTCTAATGAGAATAATAAATAGAAATAATTGTAAACCAGTCTCAGCCTTGCCAATTCTTTGAGGGAGATCCCTTTCAGCAATAACAGTTGCAGGTTAAGGGGAAATCTATCAAATAGAATAGTATTGTTGTTGATCTTTGCAGCTTACTATTCTCACATGTATCAGGGACTAGTGGGAACATCATGTAACACAGAAATATAGCCAGCTAAACATCGAGCGGAATTTTTTTTGGGAAAAAAAAATTGTTACTCACAAAATATAATGATATGCAATCTTTATAAATATGATAGGTCATTTTTCATTCTTTCTCAGTCATAAAAGGTAGGGAATAGAGAGAAAAAAATAAACAAACAGACATGTATATGAAAAAACAATATCTATCTTTACTCTGGATCTACCAAGCAACGGAGAGGGATCAACATATCAAGATATTTGATCTCTCTCAGTGCTTAGTAGATCCAGAGTAAAGGTGGATCTATGCTAGTTTAATTCCTTCTTTAAATAGGCTACATTCCACGTGAATACCATGGGTCAACACCATTGGTTCTCAATACCACGGGTCAATTCCATTTGCCATTTTTATTTTTATTAATATTAATATTAAGGTTAATAATTTTTGTTTTGCATAATATTAATAATAAGGCCCGTGGTATTTGGCTCATAGGCTTCACCTAAAATACCTCTAGTTTATTTATATTTTTATTTATTTTACCATACTTTTAGAGTAAGTATAAGAAGATGCTTTATTTCTTTACCATACCTCCAATTTATTTATATTTATATTTATTCACAATACCCATATTTTGAGTGTTCATAATCTCTTTATATTTTAAATTTATATTGTGTTTATACATGATGATAATTAGATTGATCTCGGCCGACATTAGATTAAAAATGTTGAATTTTTTACATTTACGTTTACATTTACATGTTTACGTGAGATTTACCTCCATACTGGGTTGTAGAGCACCTCTTAGCACAAGCATATCAAAATAAGACTAAGTTAATCATTAGAATGATATTTAACATGTAATTTTTTTTTTGGAATAGATAGATTCACATATGAAACATCAAGTTTAACTATGATTGGATAGTATTCTCTCTTCAAAATAAATTGACTCAAAAATTATTCAGGGACAATGTTTTCAATTGGCTCGCTTTAGTGGAAGCCCAGGAATAGTAAGAGGGTTAAACCAAGAATATGTACAAGATAAAAAATAGAATATCACCGTTAAGACAGTAGAGAGGATACTAATAAAATATGACTAATTCAACATGTAATATTTTTTTGGAATAGATAGATTCATATATGAAACATCAAGTTTAACTATGATTGGATAGTATTATCTCTTCAAAATAAATTGACTCAAACATTATTAAGGGACAATGTTTTCAATTTGCTTGCTTTAGTGGAAGTCTAGGAATAGTAAGAGGGTTAAACCAAGAATATGTAGAAGATAAAAAATAGAATATGGCTGTTAGGAAAGTAGAGAGGATACTAATAAGATATGGTTGTTAAGAAAGTAGAGAGGACAATGATAAAATATGACCATTAATATAGAGATCAAATATGGCCATTAGGAAAATAGAGAAAATGTGAACGTTGTTGATTTGTTAGATATCGGTAATTAATAATTTGTTAATAAGAAAATGGAATATAATAAAAGTTATGCTTAAAATAGAATAAATAGAATATATTAATTAAAAGAATTAGAACAATATAATAAATAGGATGAAGGACCAAATTAATAAAATAATAAAATAATGAATTTGGTCCAATTTATTTTAATTCTAAAGTGGAAAATGATAGAATATTTATTTTAAATTATTAAATTAATATTAAAATTATATTAAATTAGACGAATTAGAAAAATATGCAATGTGCTCTTTGTTTTAGTGGAAGTATGGGAATAGTGGTTTTAGTGGGATAGATATAGAAATACAATAAATAGAATATATTAATTAAAAGAATTAGAATAATATAATAAATGGGATGAAGGACCAAATTAATAAAATATTAAAATAATGAATTTGGTACAATTTATTTTAATTCTAAAGTGGAAAATAATAAAATATTTATTTTTCATTATTAAATTAGTATTAAAATTATATTAAATTACATGAATTAGAAAAATATGCAATGTGTTCTTTGTTTTAGTGGAAGTATGGGAATAGTGGTCTTAGTGGGATAGATATAGAATATGATAGGTTACAAAAGTGTAGAGGATAGTGATCGTTAGGACAAAGAGATAGAGAAAATAGAGAAATATGATTGTTAGAAAAATAGAGAGAATGTGAACATTGTTGATTTGGTGTTTATTAACAATAAATAATTAATAATTTGTTATTAATAATTAATAATTACTATTTTTTTTGGAAGTTGGGGAAAGGTTATGGTTAAATTAGAGTAAATATAATATATTAATTCAAAATAATTAGAATAATATAATAAATGGGATGAAGGACACACGAATATGGAAGAAAACTAGAATAGCTTTATTAAGATGAAAAGTAGAAAGAGGATTACAACCATATGTTCTGACCTAGCATCATCCTCCAGCTAGGAAGCCCTTCTTCACCTCAAGCAAATCTTAGATCACCCAACACTATGAATGTACACAAGAAAACCAACAGCTCTTCTCTGTAAGATACAAAATTCCAGCCTCTGGATCTCTGTGATGAGGGATCCATATATAGATGATTACCGAGAGGTGAGTCATCTTCTGGGATCTTGATTAGTTTCCTCTCTCTGAGAGTTCCTACTTCCACTTGGAGAATGATGATCTCTTACTCATCCCTGGTCGAAAACAAAGAGGCAAGTGTCAGAGGGGAAGCTTCTGGAAGATTCCATGATCTTCCACGTCGCATTTTGTACCTACCATTTAGCCATTCCCGACCATCGCACCCTACAGAGGAGAAATTTAGTATGCATCGCACCTTGTACACTAGGAAGGTGATATGCATCGCACCCTCTGCACTGAGCTTTCAGTATGGTCCAGTTTTCACCATTTATGAGCAGTTTTCAGTGGATAACTTCTGGGAGATGATGTAATCAGATGACCTTGTTCCTTTAGGAAGTGAAGAAACACTTTTAGGGACTTAGGAGCCCTTAGTATATGGACATCTATAATTGCGGTCGAAGTGCCCAAAAATGTCTATAACAATTGCCCCCTAAAGCATGAGGTCGTTAATCTTTGTGATGTCGGGTGAAATCCTTTACTATGAGGATCCGAAGTTTTTCTGAGCTGGGAGGCAACCTATAATAAGATACAATACAATAAATTATTTTGACAACATTTTTTCATGATCTAGCTAACGCGGGCATCCCCATCCTCAGCTTTATAAATTCATTTTCATGTACATAGGACAGACAATCGTCTATGTGACAGACTGATGATATGGACCCATCATCTTTTGATTTGGATGATCATTTGTTCGGCAATGATGTACACTTGATGTCTTTATATTCCTAAATATATCGCAGCCCGGATGGATGAAAATAGATCTGGGGTCTTCAAAACTCGTTCAATCTTCACTCGGAGTACAAGTCGATCCATGTGAAAAGTGTTATGGAGTCGAACATGGAAGACATCGCCTGATTACCAGCCAATGATGTAAGCTGTTAACATGCGCGAGAGGAATCACCAATAATGACAATGACCCTCAAGGTACTACAGTACAATTCACGTGGTGTGAAAAAAAGACTTGGCATCGAACACCACGTAAAATCTCTCGGTCAAAGGCCATTGATGTAAACCTATCGCCGAAAATGAGAAACTTGCCATTGAGGCATGCAAGCTTCAAAGTACTGAAAGGGTTGTTCCTAAGTCAACTTCTTGGATAATGAGTTGATGTTGACAAGAAGCGACCCGTCGCAGGAGGGCCTTAATGAATTCCACATCAATGACATGGAACGAAGCAAATGATTTTGGAG
>APFE030927115.1:0-17795 GCA_000404065.3 Pinus taeda | reverse complement strand
CACCATTCGGCTAGATGTAACCATTGAGACCATTTATTTTGCTTATCTATTACAAAACAACGAAGATATGTTTCTTAACATTTATTGACTATTTATGTTCGTCCATCTATTAGTGGGTGATAAGATGAACTTATGTTAAGGGAAATTCTAGCCTAGTTACAAAAATCCTTCTAGAAATTCCCTTGAAATTTTGTCTCTATCATTGATGATGACCTTTGGAAGGCCATATAGTTTATAGATGTTTTTGCAAAAGACTTCTACAATTTGTTTTGTTGAATTTGTCTTCTTAACTACCATGAAATGTGTGTATTTGGTTAGTTTATCTACCAAAACAAATATTTTGTCCTTTCCGACAAACATAGGCAACCCTTCGATGAAATCCATCAAGATTTCCTCCCATTTCTGCTTTGGGATATGTAGGGGGTGAAGTAATCTAGGGATTAGGTCGTTCTCATTTTTATTTCTTTGACAAACATCACATTCGGCGACAAATTTTTGAATTATTTACCCATTCCCTTCCAATAAAATGATCGTCGAGTGTTATAGTATGTTTTGAAAAATCCAACATGTCCTGTTGCTGGTGAACTGTGTGTTTCCCTAAGCACCTTCATTTTAAATTTGGAAGATGGAATTAGATAGATTCTACATTTATACCATAGTATATCATTTTTTCATTCACAGTTTGGATTTTAATCAACATTCTTGATTATAGAACAAGAGATCAAATCTTTGGCATACTCAGTTCAAATCTCATCTAACCAATTGGGAACTACTACTAATGTTGCACATGTTGTTATGTCTTTCATCTTTTCATCAGAGTGTGTGAGCAACTATGTTATTTTTCCCCTTTTTATGTAATATTTTCATGTTAATTGTGGAGAGTTTCTTCATCCATTTATGTTGTTCTATTGATAAGGTCTTTCGTTATAACAAGAATTGAAGACTATTGTGATCTGTACAAATCGAGAACTTGCTTCCCAAGAGGTATTGACACCATTTATTCAATGCATGTATGATGGAAAGCATTTTCTTATGTTAAGTAGACTTCAAGCTTTCCCTTTTGTTGAGTTTTCAACTTTCAAAAGCTATTGGGTGATTGTCCTGCATTAATATCGCTCCAAACCCAAACCCTGAAGCATCACATTCTACCACAAAGGGCTTGGAAAAATCTGGGGTTGCTAGTACTGGAGTAGATGACATTACTTTAATATCTCAAAACACTCTATTGCTTCGCTATCCCATTGAAAGGCTTTCTTATTTAACAAGTTTTTCAGGGGTGCAGTCAAGTGCACATAGTTTTTGATAAATCTTCTATAATATCCTGTTAATCCTAGAAATCCTCTTAATTTCGAAATATTTCTTGGTTTTGGCCACTCTTTGATTTCCTTGATTTTATTGGGGTCTACCTTGACTCCTTCCTTGGATATGATGTGAACGAGGTATTTGACTTCCTTTTTACCAAAAGAGCACTTCGATAATTTGGCATAAAATTGATTATTTTCTAGTAAGGAACGTACTTCCTCCAAGCGCTTGAGCTGCTCCCTCCATATTTTGTTGTAGATAAGGATATCGTCAAAGAAAACTAATACAAATTTCCATAAGTATGGATGAAAAAGCTCATTCATAGTTGCTTGGTATGTCGCTGGGGCATTTGTTAGTCTGGCTAGAATCACCTTGAATTCATAATGACCATGAGTTCTGAAAGCAATCTTCTTGATATCTTCTAGCCTTACTCATATTTGATAAAAACCTAACCTCATATCTAACTTTGAGAAGTACTCTGCGTCATGGAGTTCATTTAACAGCTCATCTATGAGCAGAATGGAAAATTTGTTTGTTATAGTTATTTTGTTTAACCCTCTATAGTCTATACAAAGTTTAAAAGATCCATCCTTTTTTCGAACAAATACCACTGGAGTTGCATACGAGCTTCTCCTTTTTGTAATAACTCCACATTTTAGCAAGTCTTGAATTAGCCTCTCCATCTCTATTTTGTTGTGATGAGGATAACAGTATGGTTTGATATTAACAGGGGTGGCATCTAGTTTGACTTATATAATGTGTTTTATCTTCCTTTCTGGTAGTAATTTCATAGGCAATTCTCAAAATACTTTTTTATACTTTTGGACTAGGGTTGCAATCTTTGGTTGTGATTGAATTACATTTGTAGTCAATAATTCTAGTTGTTGACACTGTGCAATATATACTGGTGCTCCTTTTTGAATAACTTTCTTCATTTGTTGTGTAGATACAATTTGTGTAGGAGGTGATTGGAATCTGAATAACTTATATCTTCTCCCAACCCATTTGAACTTAATAAATTGCTTTTGATGATTTGCAGAGTATGTTCCATGTTGTCACTCATTGCTTTTTCAGTCGCCAGTGGCTTCAAAAGCCAAATAGCAATGATGTTTGATGCCAAATTTTGAGCCACAAAAGCTATCAGAACGAGATGGGACCCTCTCCACTGCGTCGTGCTCGGGAAGAGCTTTTCGGGGGTATATAGAAGTCCAAAAAAAGGTTCCGAAATTTCTAAGCCGTGAGGGCTGAACTCTGTGATGACATTTTGGTTCTAATTTGTTTGTTCATGGGGGTTTCACTGATATCATTGCTGAGTGTATGGACTGGTTATTGGATCCTTTGAGTTAAATGGTGCTTCCTTGTTGATTCCAAGCACGATTAATGTGCAGCGCGTTTCCTCTTGGTAAATCTCACTTCATTTGTGCTTTCCCACTCCTGAAATAGTGTAATGAGGTTGTTGGTTTCTTGTTGATTTGTGGATTTATCTTGGCTGCTAAATAGAGAACAGTACCTAGGGTAGCTCATATTTACTTTAGTTGTTGGCAGAGAATCATATTCATGTCATGTTTAGCCTGAAACCTTCTTTCGCACTCCTCTATTTCTATCATTTCATCGAAAAACCATGGTTTAGGATTTTATGTTGCTTACAGCCCTATCCATCGAATTCCACTTTCTGTTGAAACATTTCTACCTAGGATTCTATTTGTTACAGCCCTATGCATCTACTTCCCTCCTTACTTTCCTCCTCTCCTCCATCAATACGACTTCAGTTTTAAGCTGTCTCACTTCTATGTGTCGGCCACCAGAAGAAGAAACCATTTCTCTTTGAGATTGCCCCATATACCCCCAACATTTGGATCCATGAGTTGGCTTGAATCTACCTCTCTAAAGGCTAATTGAACTAAGCCCCCTCCTATTACTTTTTACATGACAATTGGAGTGTTGCAACCCCCTCACATATAACCTTACAAGTACTCCTCTGTTTAAGATGTCCTAGTCACTGGTCTACAATCAACCCATAGGCTGTCTCTAGGGACCTTCCTTGTCTCCTGCTGCATGGTGTAAGATTTAGCCACAACATCTTTCTAGCGCCATTGTCGGGGAATGGATTAGAATATTTTTCCTTGGGTATGACAAAACATATCATTTCCTCTGTTAGATGAGCATAGGAAGTGTGGGTTGAAGATCTCTCACCTTGGCTACTTCACTGTTAATTTTATGGTAAACATCCTGGCGACTCCACTGTCCATATCTCTATTTTGATCATCCTAGTTTTTAAGCAGCCCCATACTCACTCTGATGCTACAGCAGTTGAAACTCTCCCTGCTTTCGAAGTTGATAAATCACATAGGGAGGTTTTCAAGATGGCCCTTCCTGCATTCCTGGCCAACCAATTTGCCCCACTGAATTTCTCTTCCATTGCTAGTTATCTTAACCATTTTCCTTCATTTCATGAGTGGGATAGCTATTTCCCTAAATTCAGTGGGAACTTAGAGAGAAGACTTGACCAGCACCTCAAAGACTTTCATGAATGCATGGAGCAACAAGGTACTCTTCTTGAAGATGTACTAATGAAGTTGTTCAAATTGTCTTTAGAGGGGGATGCTAGGGTTTGGTTTAAAAAACTACCTCAGGGCAGCATATCTTCCTTGAAATGTTTCCATACAATATTCCATCAATATTACAAGACATTCTATTTACCGAATGTTATGTTTCAAGATTGCTGCAAATTTTGTAATGATGAAAACAGTCCAGAGGTTTATGAATATGCTGAAGATGTTTGTGGAGCTCTGTTCCAAGAAAACATCCACTCGCATTAAGAGGCATCACCCGCTGAACAAGAAAGAGAGGAAGGAAATATCTTCGCCCTTCAAATAAACCCTCAGGGGTCTAATTTGGCCAAGTTTGTGTTTCCCCTTCCTTTGATGAATATGACTCTGATAGAGAGTCAAGTGATGCAGAGCCCCCACAATCCCTATTATGGGAAACTGCACAAGAAGAGGAGGCCAGTAAAGAGGCTCCCACCCACGATGCACATCTTTCACATGGAGATAAAGACCAAGAACCTCCTCCCATTTATGATGCATATTATTCAGAGGAGGATGAAATGGTCATGGAGGTGCAGAAGGAGTTGTTTCCCAGCAAGCGGGGAGCAACAACAAGTGTTTCAAGAAGAACTCAAGGCTAAAAGACCACGCAGAGTCTACTAATGCCTGCCAAGAATTCTCAACAGACCCTCGAACCTATGACTCTTACAGTTCACACAGTGAAGAGTCTGTTGCAGATTTCCAAGAAGATGGCCCCATTGAAAAATGGGTCGTGAAAGATCAACAACCAGATTTTCTTGAAAAGGTTGAAACTGAGGAGCTGGATAATGTTTGTGGCTACCCTGACCAAGAGAATATTGGTCAGCAAGCTGCAAGCGAAATCAAAGTTGTCGCAAACATTCCTAGTCTATTCCATGACCCTCTGGGTAAGTACATGAACCTATTCTTAATCCAACAACAGAGGTTACTTCAGCAGTGTGTATCAGGTTGTTCATTTACTGATTTTTCATGGTGCATGTTGATTTTGATTTTGCTTTTTCAGAAGTATGAAGGCATGTGGTCCAATACTCTTATGTTGGCCTGGTTCTATTGGAAAATTGAACATACTTAGCTTAATTAAGTATTGTGCATAAGTAGGATTGTATATAAATAAGCTCACCAGCTGAGCAATTACTTTTCGGTTGTTTGAATTTTTATTTTCTGCATTTTAGATTCCGAAGAAAAGTCCCTTGGAGATTTTGCTGATTACAAAGTTCATATATCACTGACTCCATGCCCAATGCTGAAAGATATTGGTCTGCAGGTTCTCAGCACCTTGCGAGCAAGGCACTGTCCCCAGTGGGAGCCAATGTTGTCACTCACTGCTTTTTCAGTGACCAGTGGCTTTAGAAGCCAAATAACAGTGATGTTTGATGCCAAATTTTGAGCCACAGAAGCTATCAAAACGAGATGGGACCCTCTCCAGTTTGTAGTGCTAGGGAAGAGCTTTCCGAAGGTATATAGAAGTCCAAAAAAGGGTTTCAGAATTTCTGACCTGCGAGGGCTGAACTCTATGATGCCATTTTGGTTCTAATTTGTTTGTTCATGGGGGTTTCACTGATATCATTATAGAGTGTATGGACTGGTTATTGGACCCTTTGAGTTAAATGGTGTTTCCCTGTTGATTCCAAGCATGATTAATGTGTAGTGCGTTTCCTGTTGGTAAATCTCACTTCATTTGTGTTTTCCTATTCCTGAAATAGTGTAATGAGGTTGTTGGTTTCTTGCTGATTTGTGGATTTATCTTGGCTGCTAAATAGAGAACAATACCTAGGGTAGCTCAAATTTACTTTAGTTGTTGGCAGAGAATGATACCCATGTCATGTTTAACCTGAAACCTTATTTTGCACTGCTCTATTTCTATCATTTCATCGAGAAACCATGATTTAGGATTTTGTGTTTCTTACAGCCCTATCCATCGAATTCCACTTTCCGCTGGAACATTGCTACCTAAGATTTTGTTTGTTACAGCCCTATGCATCTATTTCCTTCCTTACTTTCCTCCTCTCCACCATCACTACGACTTCAATTTTAAGCTGTCTCATTTTCGTGTGTCGGCCACCAGAAGAAGAAACCATTTCTCTTTGAGATTGCCCCATATACCCCCCAACATTTGGATCCATGAGTTGGCTTGAATCTACCTCTCTGAAGGCTAATTGAACCAATCCCCCTCATTTTACTTTTTGCGTGACAATTGGAGTGCTGCAGCCCCTTCACATATAACCTTACAAGCACTCCTCTGTTTAAGATGTCCTAGGCACAGGTCTACAATCAACCCATTGGCTGTCTCTAGGGAGCTTCCTTGTATCCTGCTGCACTTGTGCTGCATGGTGCAAGATTTAGCCACAACTTTCCCTATGTTTGTAGCCATTGTATTGCCAAAACGACATCAACTCCTCCTAGGGGTACTGCATATAAACTAGATTCCAATTCATAATCGCTTAATTGTAATTTAGCCTTGTGACATTTCCCAACTCCATCTATTCTTTTGTCCTCTTCCACCATGACTCTTATATTTGTTGTTGGGAACACATAAGTTTGTGGTTGCATTATTCCTATGATTGTAGCTAGCTGCTAGAGTAATCCTGGGCATGGTTTCTTCTTTTGGTTCTTTTGGGGCTTCATTTTCCTCATTAGTCTCTTCATCTCAATCACTACTAGTTGAGTCCTCCTATTCTGCTTCACAATTGTAGAGTTTTTATGTGTTGCATTTATGTCTTGGTGTATATTTGTCTCCACATGTCCAACATTTGCCTTCCTTCTTCTCTCTAGATTGGAGTAGCGATTACCTTCTTCTCGTAATTGGGGTGGTATATACATGTTAGATTTATCTGAGACATTTTTACTTGGTTTTTCTTTTGAATATTTGCTTGATTTCCCAAGACCCGTGAATGATGTCCTCTTGAAACTGTTTTTTTGTTCAATAAGCCTTGTTGCATGTCTAGCATCTTCAATAGTGTTTGTCTTTGATATTTTTAATTCAGCACGAATATAATCTTTTAGCCCAAATATATACAATTTAAGTAATTGTTCTTCGGTGAATCCTCGTTGTCGTGTAGCCAATACTTCCCATTCGTGCATATAGTCACTTGCAATCTCCTTCTGCTTGATATGTACAAATTTATTGTAGACATCACCACCTTCTTCATCATAGAACCATTTTAGCAAGGCATCCACAAAAAATTTCCAATAGAAAGAACGGGCATCACATTTGCCAGACCACCATAGGAACCAGTGATACAATTCTGCTTCCAAATTGTTAGATGTTGTCATGATTTTCTCATGTTCACCTAATGATGGGTTTGATTCGAAGATACCTTCCCATTTATTGACCCAAACAACAGCTCCCTTATGGTCTTTAACATCATACTTTCGTAGCTTCTTTTTAATTCGTTGGCAATCCTTCCCTAGAACTTTTGTATGGTACTGACTGACTATGAAGTGTATTTGCAGAATCTCATGATTTGAGGGGTCTTCGCTATTCTGAGATTTGAGACTTTGTATTGGCTCTTGAGAGTTTAAGAGATTTACAAAAAAATGAATTCACCCTTCCTACTAGTTGGTCCATTTTTCCTCTTATTCCTTAAGCCTAAGAGTTGCTTATTGTTTGTCTTTCTCTCTCAATTTTAAGAAGGCCCGTCAAAGATTAAAAAAATCTATGCTTTCTTGGTTCTACATTCCTTACAACATTTTTTCAATATTGTTTATCTTACTAATATCGGCCACTAATTGCTTTTGAGTTTCAATTATCTCCTTTTGTCCTTCTCCCAACTTTGTTCATCATTTTTCAACATTGCTGAGACGATGGTGTAATCTATCGAGCACCACTCAGCATTTATTTATGTCAGCTTCATCATTATTCCTCATTCTAGGTTGGTTTTTTTCTTGACAAGACACACTTATATATATAGTAAATAATAGTAATACAATTATTAATTATTGTATTAATAACTATATAACTATATATATAATTATTAATTCAATAAACTTAGTGTAATTATATTATGAATCGAGGACAAAATTTGGCAGAACGTGATGGTTGACTTGATGGAACGTGACGGTCAGTGGAAGGAAGGATGGCAAGAGTAGGGATGTCGGCACTGTCGAAGAATGTATGGTGGCGAGGGTAGATACAGAACAAGGAATAGCATAGCACGACCCATGGTGGACGAGCGTGGTCGGACGGAACGGATGGCGAACCAAAAGAAGGGTGGCATAAAGAACAAGGGAACGTTGGAATGCAAGGGGAAAACACGAGAACAGGGGTGTCAGAGACACACGCAGAATTACCGACGCGGATCGTAGAGAAACGCAGACTGATTGGCGTCAAAAGCAGAAAGGCAAAGGACAGCAAATGAAGAGCATACAGTAGGGAACGAGTCACTAGGACGACGCAACGATCTGGCCAAAGCACTGAACCACTTGATACCTCTGTAGCAGAAGACAATATGCAACTTTGTTGAACAGATATGAATATATAGATTTTATTTATTATTGGATGAAAAATGAATTGGTGATTACATACTTTCGTGACGGTTGCCTAAATAGGCATTGATTGGTCACAAAGGTAAATAGTCATGTCATTTAATAGTGTTTATTAATGCTTATTTATTAATTAGTTAATTATTGTATTATTGTTATTATTTTTTATTATTTATTTAATCATTATTTTATTCATTTATTCATTCGTAAAACTCTTATCCACATTCTTGAGTAGGGTTGGAAAACATTGCCCTGAAGGTTGATACAGTTAAAAGAATGGAAAAGCATAAGATCCGCAAATAAAGAAAAAAGAAAAGTCAAAATACAAAAAATGGTTGCAACATAAGATAGCGTATGGGCAATAACCTAGCATGAGCTCTACCCTCCTCATTAGCCATCACCCAATTCATGAGCATTTGATGCTCCATCACATCAAAAGGAACCTTTGCATGTCCCAACCCTCATGATTGATAAATTGTGTCATTTTAGAGAGTAAATTAAATACTATATCTTAAGAGCAAGCTTTAATCCTTGAGCTATGCACCAAAATACAAAGCATTATAAAAAAGAAGTAAAAGGCGCACCAGAGGGGTGGAAAAGAAGGCCAAGCAAGGTAACTCATACATCCACGATTTCTCCCTCCATTACTTCTATACATTCAAGATGTGAAATCCCGCTAGTTGCCACTTAAATACACTAAGACCTATTAATTGAAGGGTTAACCTTGGAAATGACACCTCCCCTTGGGGGTTTGAAGCACTTAATAGGCTCGACTACTTAGCCACCCCTACAAAGGTAGGGAACACATTTACGAGACTTGGTCTTTTTAGATATTTGAAGGTGATCCTCGTTTGAAGTATTGATATTCCCTTAACACTTAAGTATGGTCTACTCGATGCATTTATGATATTAGTCTCTAATGAATGGTTGCTTTCACTAGAGTTTAAATTGGTTTTGCTAGGTGGTCCACAACAACAGAGACCTTGAGGGCACCCTACTCCACATGATGCCCAGGGCATACACTACATTCTAGAGAGCATGATGACTTACCAAATTCAGCATTGCCCACTTTTGGAAGATCATTGGGCCTTTTGATGACTTGAGCAGTTGATATACTTCCCAGAGCATCCCTAGGATCCATAATGTTGGGTTTCTCTTGCCCATCATGGAGGATTCTTGATGATGTAATAGTGGACCCAGCATGCCCCCTAATTGGGCTTCACACTACTTAGTGGGCATGCCATGATCTAGGGACCAAATGAGGTTTGTCATCCTTAAGATGATTGAGAAGGGCGTGTTGCACCTGGTGGATCCTTAATGCTAGAGAGAGAAGTCACCATGTTGCTTGACACCCATGGAAATGGTGTGTGGCACCCACAGCTAGATGACCCTTGGAGATGCTTTGATGCTTGATTTAAGGGATTTCCTCAAATGGAGGATGATCATGATGCTTGGAGACATTTTCAGCTTGTCGTTTCCTTGGTGGAACATTTAGAGCCCTAAAAGGGCATGATGTCATCACCTTTTTATCCTGCGACTCACACATGTGGGTTTTGTTACCCACCAAAACTGGGTGACCCCATAGGAGAATTTTTCTCCTAGATTTGTCTTCAACCAGCAGTCAGCAGCCCCTGACAACCACTAGTGTAGTTGATATATTGTGCCATTTGATCTTTTCTCCCGAAGCCAGTCATATGCCCCCTCGCCCATCTGTTGAGAGCATATCTTTGAAGGTGGGAATCCAATCCTAAGGGTATGCTATTCATTGTGCAATCAGGTACTTATGCTTATTTTTCCTTGGGCATATTTAACATGGATTGTTGGGTGACTTGGAATAAGGATGGGTTTTGACCAATGAAGCACGACCCTTATAAGACCCTCGAGTACCCGCGGGTCTTGACAAGTTCTATAGCGAGACGGGTCACTCGCATAGAACCCACAGTCTCTACCCGTACTCGTCCAAACCCACATAGAACCCGTCTACTCGTATTGAACCCGTGAAGACCCGCATGTGACCCGCATACGACCCGTGGACGCACTCAAAATTCATATTTTTTTAATATTTTTTTTCGAGAGATCATATTTTTTTAATGCTTTTTCTATATTTTGTCGAGTCTTATACGAGTCTATACGGGTTGTTCCCGAGTCTTATACGTGTCGTCAAGTCAATAGCCAGACGATTCTTATACGAGTACAAGTCGTTCAACATTGGTTTTGACTATAGTTTTGTTCACCTTAAATGGGGGGTTAATCCTCAATCCTAGTCCCATGGGATCTACCCTTTTGGCCTATGGCTTCAGGATGGGCACTACTTGGGAAACCCAATTTTGGTAGCGCGGTCCCATTTTCCCATTTCACATTTTTCACTTCCCTCAACACGTTACAAGCCCTATTTCGTCAGCTTCCCTCTCTAGGTCCACATGATCACTGGGTACACAAGGCTCGGGTACACCCCGGTCCCCGTCCCCTTGTCCACATGCTTGGGTCAGGCCTGACACTGTTGCCCCAAAGGTTGATGTAGTGAAAAGAACGTTAAAAGTATATCATGGCCACAAGCAAGAAACAAGGGAAAAGAATATCATAAAATGCAAAAGATGGTCAAGACATTTAATATAGCACGTGGGCAAAAGCCAAGCATGAGCTCTACTCCTTCATCATGGCCATCACCCCAGTTCCTAGGGCCCTTGAGTGCCCCACACATCATTAAAGAACCCATGCACGTCCCAACCCTAGTGGGAAATGAACTACACCACCTAAGGGGGTAATAGTTGTTGCATATCTCTCACAGCATGCGCTTATTTCCTATAGCCCTGAGCAATAGCACAAAGAAAAATCATAAAAAGGAAAAAGGAAAATAATAAAGGGTGGAAAAACAAAGGCAAGGGTAACTCATGTATCCATGATTGCTCCCTCTTGCATCTATACACCAAAATATGTGAACATCCCTCATCATTACCATCCTTGAACCCATGGCATTTGGCCTTGAGACCCCTGTGTCCCTATCCACCTTATCATTAATCACATGACCCTTATCACTCGAAGGATGTACCTTGGACCTGTATTTCCCCTTTGGGGGCTGGGAACACCTAATAGGGTTGTTTATTAGCATTGCTACCTAGGGAGGCAACACTATTACATACTCAATGCCCCAAATTTGGAAGGGAAGCCCATTATGAAATCTCATATGTGCCCTTGACTAACAAGCTTGGTTCACTTAGATGCACTAATGAAATATTGTAACTGATGGTGAGGAAGCACATTGGATCTTATATGTAATTGGTAGGTGGTTTCATCATGGGTTGGGCAACTTAACTAGGGTCCAAGCCCACCAAAGGATCATATTGACATTTGTAGGGGATGCATTGACAGCCATGGGACTCCATCATATGTTCAAGCATTATTTCATGCCATTGGCACCCCTAGCACCTTCAACAGTTTGTTCATTGCCCCATATTATTCACGAGATGATGCACTTGGACCAGCATGACCCAGCTAGATTACCATGATCAGGGCAATTGATCCAAGGCCGATAGGAGGTTTATCCCACCCTTGAGACATGGGAGGGCAGGAATCATCATCAGAGCCCTCATTTGGACTAGTCTACAGGCTTATATTTCATCAAGAGACCCATGAGACTAGCATTTGTGTCCCAAACCCAATGTGGGCACCACATGACGACTTACATGGAAAATTAGGGGCCATCCCTCAATTCATCTTTATTAGAACCATCTCTCTCATCATGGAATTTAGAGGACTCAACGAGGCCCTCCAACAACCCTTCAACATCATGACATCATTAATTCAGTTTACTTATGGATGGAATTTTCATAACTTGCCATAGCTACTTGGTTGGCTTGTAACCAAGATTTGTTCTTAGCACATTATTTTATAACTTTGGGGGCTCATTAGGCTAGATCGATTTAGGAAAGACTCGTATAAATAAGGATGAGTACATTTTTATATATTTTGATGAATATTGTTGAAGAATATAACTAGTGTCGGTCTTCATAAATTATATTTAAATCGTAATGTAATGTATTTGTCAAAAGAAACAAAAAGAAATTTTATTGTAAAAGAAATTGACTTATTAAAGTATGGGTTTCATGCTTGGGTCAATGGTTAATGGATCAAAGCCTCCATTGTAGGCTTCTAGGTTTTATGTCAAGAGTCCTTGTCCATGTCATCATGTAATAGACCCTTCTTGGGCCTTGTTTATCAAGAAAGATTTTTTTTTATGTAAAATGAGTCATTTAGTCCTCCTCCACCTGGTCGCCCTCAACCTAGAGAAGACAACCTCATTGGGAGGTGGAATCCACTTATAAAGGCAGCAACTTGACCTCATTTGGAGCATATTCACAACAAGTTCGATCTGTAGTTGTTGAAGAAGAAAAAGAGTGTGAAATTCTTGGAAGGAGAAAAACCCTAACGAAGAAGTTTGGAGACATTTTTCTCTCTCCTTTGACTCACGTGCGAAATTATAAAGTTGCTGGAAAGCCGAAGTTGCAAGGCTGCAGTAGGGCCAAATTCTAAAGCTAGAGGCCAAAATTCTTGGGGGTCGAAATTTTGACTTGAAGTTGGGTTGAAGCAGTTTGATAAAAGTTGACTTCTAGTGTTTGGTTCATCATCTTGGAAGGTTGACTTCGTGGAGGAGGAAGGTATTTTGGTCTGGTCTAAGGTCTTGGATTGTCTCAAGTTTGATTTGAATCTGCTAGTGGAAGAGCTTGATTGGGTTTTCCCCTATATAGGGGTTTTAGCCTTGGTTGAGTGCCTATATATGGTGTCCTTGATCTTCTTGTTTTTTACTTTGATGATTGCTTGATGAGAAGAAAATTATAAAGAAATTAAATAAGAACATAAGTATATCACAAGTAACTGTCAAGACAAGAACATCTTTCTGCCTTTCTGGTTTTCTAACACGTGTCAACAAAGGCATATAGATTGATAGATTAATGATAAAAAACATAAAAACATGGATTAAACCATATAACATCAGTCATCTAGTAGTTATAACCTTCATCAACCATAGGTCCACAAATTACAAGTTCTCATTTATATAGCATTTAAGGGTGCACATAACCAAAATAGCATCGATTGCAATCCTTGTCTAAACCGAAAATGCATCAACAAATACGCTCTAGATGGCCTGTAGCATCCAAAAAAATCATGCTACAACAAATACCTACATATCATCAAAAGCATTGCCTATCTTGGGATCTTTGTCATTTATATCACCTTCTGAGCATTAACATAAGACAAAAAATGTAGCATGTGAAGATATTTTTTGTGTGATGGGTACATTTTTAGTAGGGTCATGATAGAGGAGTTTGACAACCGATGTCACTAACATCAAGGTACATAGAGGGCTTCGTACTCTTGATTAAATACAAGCTCCATACCCTAGTACATGACAAAATCCAATGGAAACATTGCAATCCCCCCAATCCTAAAATCCTGAAAAACTGATAAGTTTACTGGATTTTGAGTCAGATCTAAAATTCTGCTTTCTCCATATGAAATCTAATGAGGTCAAAACCACTCTCAAACATCCCAAGTCATTTCATGATAATGTTAAAAATTTAAGTAAAAGGATGAAAATGAAAGAAAAAGGAGAATGTCACTCTTACTTTAAGAATTTAACATTACCATGAATTGCATATCAATACTAGGACTATAGGATTGAATATTTGGTTGCCCCACTCAAAAATTCTTGTTTCCAATCATCAATAGCTCCCTGTATTGCTTCCAAATTAGCAAGGAGTGCAAATTTTTTTAGGCAGCATGCTCTCGAGGTTGCTTCCGATGAGATCCTCCTCGGAGCGCTCTTTGGGGGGGCGCTCCCCCGCAGCGCTGCTTGGATCTTTCTCTTGTAAAAAGACTACGCACTTTTTCTCTTCGACATTATTGGAGACTCGGATGCATTTTGACATTTGGAGCTAGAATTTTGATCTTATTTGGAGCTACTTCATGGTTTATGGTTCGATATATCTTATTGTCATCTTGTAAGTGCTTCTTGTTGAATATTTTCTTTTGAATAATGTCTAATAATGTATGGAATTGTTGCAACTAGTTAATGTTCTTGTGCCCTAATTTGTTGAATATCATTGTAAAAGGCTATTTGGTTAGCAATTGCATATGTTACTTGTTGTCACCCAAGTTATATAACTAAGTGTGGGGAAAGTTTCCAACCCCACAAGGTGTAAAACTTACGCAACAACATTTTTGGCGCCATTGTCAGGGATAAGTTTCTTGTTATCGACACTTCGACATTTCATCCAAAACTATTTCTAGTTCTTGAGTTCCTTTTGACTAACATTTCAGTTTTTTGCATTTTGGATTTTTAGAGATAGATTCATATTCAATTGGTGACTCCACTTCTTTCATTTTCTGCAATAATTTTTGCTAGAGGCCCTCTTCTCGTAGATTCTTGCTTGTCTTGAACAAGAACCTTTCTCTGATATCCATTTTCTCTTAAGTGATCATGAATGACTTGTTCGACCCTACTCTAAGGATTGTGCCTCGAAGTTTACACCTTGTGGGATTGGAAACTTTCCCCACACTTAAGTGTACAACTCGGGAGACAACATTACTCATTGCATGACAATAGATGAATGTTCCTAGCAGATAAGATTATGTCATTCTTCCATGAAAATCCATAAATATTTAGTGGATAAATGTCAAAGGTCGGTTGCTAGGGCATCAATCTTTAACCTCCTTAAGGACGGCTTTGGCCAATTTAGAATCATCTTAGACTCCATAGCCAAAGGAACTAGGCACTGGTCCAAGAAGTTTGATGATCCCTTCCTCTTTTCTCCTTTTCTCCCCTCAAAAATTTCAACCCCTCTTTCCTAGGATGGCTAGCTAGGTCATCAAGCAAATTCTCCTGGAGAAGGATTTTTGGGATTCCATTCAGATAGAACTCTTCCTTAGTGTTTCCCGCTAATGATCTCAAATTTTGGTGGAATTCTCACAATTAATTCTTCATAAATCCTTGTGCCCTAGGTGTGCCCTAGAAGGGAAACCTAGCTTGTTTTTCCTTGGATAGGGGGCTTTCTTGAGGGTTGTCTGAGCTTTGTACTTGTTATAATAAATCATAAAAGACTCTTTCCCCTTACTTTCCATGACTTAGTGAATACTTTGGAAGCATTTCTTCCCAATGATGTCAAGGTCTCCTAAGTCTGATGACCGAGAGTGAGGGAAGTGAACTAGGCGCTAACTGGCTAGCGAAATCCTCTAGAACCATTAGGGGGTTGAACTGTATGATCCTGGGGAGGATGTAGGAGAGAGGGATACTCCTAGCATCTGAGGTCGAAAGAAAAATACTTTGGATAGATATTTGGCTACTCCTCTGGATCTAGGAGGTAATCTTATGGGTGGGAGGCACCTCGCTCTAGATCCCATCTAGAGTCTATCCCTCTATCACTCTAAGGATGTGTGCATTGATGTACATTTCAGCACCTTCAAACCAATCTCAATGATATAAGTCAATCTCCCAAAAGGGAAGGATGAGAGAGACTCAAGGTCTCACTATTCTACTATCTAGTGCACTCTAGGACTCTACCTATTCCTTGTTACTCCATTATGATGAATCAACATGAAAGAATGAGATGATTGTCCCAATCATCCCAAGGTAAGGCATGGCATGCAAGCACTGAAATTTATGGCTAAATATCTCACCGGCAAAGAGGGGTAGGCATATATGGTCCTCATACTGAAAGAAAGTAGAAAGGGAGACCCCAAGTTCTAAGAGGCAATGATGGTGTCATTTGATCTCATAGTATAACGTGCACCTAAAAATGAGGTGCACCTCTCTCTCCAACTCTTATAGGTGGCACATTCTATAAAATCCTATCAAACCATAGTATATGGTGGTTCGTCTCCATCCAAAGTCAATAAGACCCAACCTAGAGTTTCCAAAAGAGATCCTAAGTGAGTGCATCCAATACTTGCATGTATAAGGGGAGCAAACGATGATTCCATCCCATAGCTCCAAAAAGTGCTCTAGGAAGGACATCTTCTAACCTAGGATTCTCAAAGGTGCAATCCAAGTGATCTGAATGTACAATCTATAGATATCATCTCTGATAGTTTGATTATCAACAAGAGATGGCTCAATGCATCAAGGTAGAATCTAAGCAAGCAAAGGCGCTCTTACAAGATAGTCATCAACTAGAGATGCCAAGATGCCTCTGAGAACCAATATCATGCATGGCCTTGGGGGGATCCGAAGCAAGATCCTCTAAGGAGCAAAATGCAAGGTAGGGGTACCTCTCTCTCTATGACAGAGTCTTTGGAAGATATAACTCTATAAAGGAAAGAGACCAAGAAAAAAATGACCTCGAGGAAAAAATGGGTGGACGTCAAACTCTACCTGATTAATGGGTTGCAAAACCATCCGCTTGTAGGGCCTGGGAAGCAAGGTCTAGGCTCCCTCCATCCTAGTCCAATCTATCTATAACAAGCCCAGCTCCTAGATCTCAGAGCTATAGAGAATTGAGGCTCTAATAATCACCTCCATGATGTAGAGATTGGATGAGATGACCTAAATCTGATCCTAGAAACATTACCTCTTAATAAGGGCTAGGGAAAAACCCTTTACTAAGTGGAGGCTAGAGGGCCTACCACATATCAAAACAATGCCCTATGAATTGTGCTCCCAGGTAAGTTTAAGTTCTGGTGATCTCAATCTTTGCTCCCTAGTAGTAGAAATGTAAGTATGTAAGACACATATTCGATGCATTAATGACAGTGGATTAATGTTTAATGTCTCGAGTTTCATATGGGATAAGGAATGTTGGGTACAAGAATTAAGAATACTAAAAATTTAACTTGAAAAATTAAAGTGCAATCAATTCTTTAGATATTCTTTAATATGTATGCTAGATAGGCATCTTCTAACCCTAAGGTCATGTGGATTCATTGTTTGCATAGTGTTTGGTTACTCCAACTCAATTACAAGCTTCAAGTTTGCCTTCGTTAGTTGTTTATTCAGGGTTTCCTTCCAAATCCCACCTTGCCAAAAGTGGGTTAACAAATAGTCTTTGTCTATGTTCTTGCTAATTAGAGACCTTGAAGCACATCCTATGGGAGTGCAAGTTCACTAGAATTTGATGGAAATATGTTCAAGATCAACATTCAGTTTTGTTAAATAGCATTTTTCAACAATGAGCTATTCGGTTATTTCCCCTTTACCTGGCATTTGGGACTATTTTGATATTACTATGTCATTTACCAGCTGGAAGCTATGGTGCAAATATTTGTTGAATGATGAGATAGACTTGATCCAATCCTTTTGTCACTCTTTTCCAGAAGTGGTATATTTGCAATTGTCTGCTAAAGGCTACGTAATAAGGATGCCAAATACTTAAATGTAGTAGTTTATTCTAAATTTATTGTAGAGTTAGTAGCTATACAAGGCTCCATTGCATA
>APFE030927114.1:0-13587 GCA_000404065.3 Pinus taeda | reverse complement strand
CGTTCAGCAACCCCAAAAACACATATTTCTAGTTCTCGCATGAGCATTGGAGTTTGTCGTCTTGATTCAGTACTTTGTTCAATTCATCATTATCTTTCTATAATAAAATCTAACACATATTCTCATTTCCTTCAGCACTTTCTTCATGCATAATATATGTGGAAGCCAATAAATCACGTCGTAGTCAGATTATACCTATATATCTCCTTACCGTCTGATCCATAACAAACCTCACCAATTGTCGTTAACCGCATGTAACATATTCATTTCAACATTTGACTTTAGGCGCTTGAAATCTCCACTGTCGATATGTTTCTCTTGATCCAATGGCTATCGTGTCACTTGCTCACCAACTAGCTTGGCAAATCTCCACTTTTGACACTCCCGCTTGATCCAACAGCTATCGTGCAATCCCGCATGGATTATTGCATGACCGATATTCGACCGAGATCATGTGAGAAAAGTGGTTTTCCCATGCTACGTGCCACTCACTTAGGCTAATCGTGTGAAATTTAGGAATTCCGCTTACAGCTCTTAAGGCGCGCGAGATACTACTTACCACCTATATTCATTTCAACATTTGACTTTATGCACTCCAAATCTCCATCTTTGATCTACCTCACTTGATCCAACAGTTACCATGCAATCTCGTGTGAATTCTTGCACGGCTAATATCCAATCGAGAGAATGCAAGAAAAGTGGTTTTCTCATGCTACATGTCACTCACTTAGGCTAATCACGCAAAATTTAGGAATTCCACTTAAATCTTTGAGGGTGCGTGAGAAACTGCTTACCACCTACGAAGACCGGTCCATCATTCCACATGTTGTTTTCCCTCCTGTCGCCACGTGAATTAATGTGATCCATCCATCTATTCAATTAATATTTGCGATAATATCTCTTCCATTCATCTCCCGTTAATCATGTTCATCCATCTATTGACTCACCTCTCGCGATAAGATGTCTCCCATCCATCTTCTGTTAATCCTGTTCGTCCATCTATTCACTTAATCCCCTGCGATAAGATCTCCACCATTCATCTCTCGTTAATCATGTTCTTCCATCTATTCACTTATTCCCCTGCGATAAGATCTTTGTCGTTTATCTTCCGTTAGTCCTGTTCATCCATCTATTCACTTAATCTCCTGCGATATGATATTCACCGCTCATCTTCTATTTACACTGTTTGTTGATCCACCTGATCCAATAGTTCCCATGCACTGTTGCTTCGTTACATCCTCCTTTCACTAATTTTGATCTTCGCCTGCTCTTCTACTTGACTCCTTGCATGCTTGATTTTACCAAAAAAAAATGCGAAAACAGATTTAGTTTAGTTTCCTTGCTTACACATTAGTTCGATTTGATGCTCTTTACTTCTGTAACTTAGATAGCAACATTAGGTTAGTGTTGATTTAGCGATTCTACTTAGCATAGTTGTTTAAATGGTTAAATAGGATATGGTGTGATTTAGCATTACATGTTGTTTTCTTCATTACTGCAGTAAAGTAGCTCTCTTAGAATTGATTTACTCTTCTTCCATCAAAGAATCAAGCTTTTTCTGACTCTATAGAAGTTTGGCTTGGAACCCCTGGGGTCTCTCGCCAGATGAACAAGTGACAACAGGCAGGACCTTCATTTCTACTTGTGCACATAGCAATATCACCTCCAAGTTCATATGAACTCCGGGTTGATAAGTAAAGCTGGTAGCCCAGGAGTTGCAGCATCCTTGTTGCAATACTAGCGCTCATTGCTTTTTGGCATCGTTGCTGGGGAGGTGTCTAAGTAGAATGTGAGTACTGCTTTATTTTATTCTATTTCTAGTCTACTTTATTTTCTTCTATTTATAGTCTCCAATTTTCTGCCATTAGTTTATTTCTGCAAAAGTAATCTAGTATCTTCCTTTCTTTTAGTTGTCATTATCTGCTTTCCTTTCCATTCTGCAAGTAGAATTTCAATTCAGCAAGTAACCTTTTTTCTTGTAAGTAGTTTTCATTCAATTAGTAATTTCACTTCTGCAAAGTACTTTCCAGCTTAAAAAATCCTCTAAAAGCCAACCCAAAAACATTTCCTTTCGCACCTCGTAGGAATAGGGACAATTTAGGGAAATTCTTGCCAAATAACCCCACTGCATCCAACAGCCAACCTTCTCTCTTCTTCGATGGTTGTGCACTGGAGGAACCTTTAGGTGAGCAGCCTGACATATTTGAAGAATGTATAAGGGAAGAAGAAGAAGAATAACCCATTCCTACTGAACCAATGGCTGAAAACAGAAATGACAGAGGGAATAGAGAGAGATTTGAGGATGCCTTCCCCCTCAAGGAAACCAAAGGGGACACTAAGATGAAGAATATAAGCCCCTCTACTCTACCTCGTTTCCATGGCCTTACCACAGAGGACCCTGACACTTTCCTATTTGAGTTTGTTGTTATATGTCAAACCTATGACTATACAAATGATGAGAAAAAGTTAAACCTATTTCCATCTACCCTCAAGGATGCAACATTGCACTGGTTCATGGGTTTACTTGGAGATAGCATCACAACTTGGGCTCAAATGCAGCAACTTTTTAACAACAAATATAGGGACTACTATAGGTCAAAAGATACTAAAGAAGAGATTTTCAAGATGACCATGGGCCAGGATGAATCCTTAGAAGACTACAAAGAAAGATTCCAACTCAGTTACAAAATGGCTAGGTGCATACTTGACCTCGAGTCACCAAAGTTGGTCCTGCTTAGAGGAGTAAGGGAAGATCTTCTGGATACCTTACATTTTTTAGCAGGAGGAGATATATACCAATTACCCTATGAGGATATCAGTATTGTCTTTAGAAACCATTCTAGGGTAGCCAAGAAATAGGGTAGGAGTATTCAACCTATGGCCAGTACATCATCTTCCAACTCATCCCTCAAGGGTGAAATTGGACATATGGTGGAAGATTTCAAAAGTGAGATTCTGCAAACCCTTGCCTTGCAATTGGACACCATGAACATCAAAAGGAAGCAAGACGAAGCTGTTGGGTCCCTATAATACTAGTGATTACCCCATTACTATTGTAGTTGTACCCCTTATTAATATTTTTGTGCCCCTATTGTCCCCATAGTGTTATTACTGTGCCCCATAGAATCCCTCTATTGTTATTTTTGTGGCTTTATATTATTATTGTTAGGTCGGCTGGGTTATATTGTGACTCCTTAGACTCCTATATATAGAAGGAGGTTTTATCATTTGTACCATCCAAGAATTTTTCATTTATGTAATGTAAAGGAGGTTGCGCCCTCGAAGAGGCTGAATTCTAAGGCGTTGATCTATCTTTTCTATCTTTTCTTGAGCTAGTTTCATAACATTTTTACTGTCATATGTGACGTATGGAAGCCGCAACAATCCAAAATTTCCACTGGCAATATTAATGTTAATATTATTCCAAAATTTATTTGGTATATGGGTGAGGTGAAGTATATGGAATATGCAATTGGAGAATGCTTTTACATTGTGGAAAATGTATTGAAAGAAATATTGGATGACGAGGGAATATTATGGGTGGAAAGTATCTTTTCTGACATAACCAACAATCTACATGGAGCGACTATTCTTGTTGATTTTTAACTGAACAAGCTACATCTCGTGCTCTTAAGAGTCACTGCACTAATTGCCTATGAGAACTGTGCATTGTGGGATATGTCATGCTCTAAACCCTGTCTCACATGTAAACCCAATCCAAAATCAAAGAGAGAGCCATGGAAGCACCACATGTGGATCTTCAGTCATGCTTAGAAATGGTAAAGGTTGCAGATATAATAGCATTTATAGCTTCAGCTGAAGGCTCCAGTGAAAAAGTTATGCACAATCATTATATTGATCATTGGAGGCTAATGCTTGTCTGTGTTTTGAGCTCGGGGTTTGCCTAGTATTTTTGGATTGGTTATTTATTTGCGTGTTGATCAGAATAAGAAACAAGATGCTAAACTAGCTAATGGAATTTAAAGGACCTGGAAAAACACCCAAACTCTATATTGTGCCTTCTAGACACTCCTATTCTGGGTGTCACTGATCCCATACTATACATTGGAATGTAATTTAGCATGTTTGCATGACATGTTCAAGATCACTATTTGTATAGTCTAAACTATCACCATTGTGGTGAACCGAAGACATGGTATGCTGGTCCTGGATATGCTACTCATGATTTCGAAAATGTCGTTAGGGAACATGTTTATGATCATGAATTTCTCTTAGATGAAGCAAAAGGCGCAGTGTATGATTTTGTTATAGGGAAGACAACAATGTTCCCTCCAAATATGTTATCTAAACATGGAGTTCCTATTTTCAAAGCTGTGCAAAAACCTGGTGAATTTGTCATCACTTTCCCTCGATCTTAACATGTAGGTTTTAGTCATGGATTCAATTGTGGAGAGGTTGTGAACTTTGTTATAATTGACTAGTTTCCATTTGGGGAGGCAACATGTAAACGTTATGAATTTCTTAACAGGATGGCACTTTTACCTCACGAGGAACTACTTTGTAAAGAAATAGTGAATCTTGCTAGGACTAGGTTTTCTGAAGAGAGTAGGAATTCTTCTTTATTAGTGGAACTAGCAGGGCAACAATGCTTAAAGGTTGCATTTGTTAGGCTTAAAATATTCCAATATCAGGTGATTGGGTCACTAAAAATAACTAGGAGCATAAACAAGTATTTTGCAGGGACACACAAGTACCTCTTGTTGTTGGCTCTACAAGTGTCTATGTTATGTGGCATATATTATTTGCCAATGCAATACCCATCCAATGTGCCTCAATCATGTGAGGGAGATAAGAGAATTTAACCATGGAAACATTCCAATTGTCTTTGTAAGAGAGGATTTTATGAAGATGGTTTCCGTAGCACAAAAAATTGAATAGGATGAAGGAATTCTCGTTGAAGCATCGATAGAGCTACCTATAAGAGATCATACTGAAATAAAAGACTTTGATTCTGAAGAAAGTTTTCTTAATTCTGATGAATTTGTGGAATATGATCCATATTGTCATATGTATTTAGAAAAACACACTTCATTTAATAAGAACTCAAATGGTGAAAGTATTAGAAGTTGTGAACCAATGGATCAGAGAAAACGGCGATCATAGATCTCTCTATCTTTGGGAGTAGGTGGAGATGTATATCCCTCTAGCATTGTTCATGCAGAGGAGTCATCAACTGCTCCCAAACGGGGTGCTACTTTACAATATTTAAAGAAGTTGAATGGAAAGGTCTACTGGAATTCAAAGGCTGAAATGGATACTCAAAGCACTTTCATTTCCCATAACCAATGTGCATTAGAAATAGAGGGAGATAAAATTTGTCTGCATTGTACTCTAGATGGACGATATGTGCTGCTAATATCATATATTCTATCTATGATGAAAGCTAAAGTTTTGTTTTATGAGATCCCCGACAAGTGGAAGTCAAGGGCACTTTCCAAGGGGTTGGATGTCAAGGCCCACTATATTGATATCCAGTCAGTTTTTGATCTTTTTAAGATATAGGCCAATGATCATTGGGGATTACCACTGAAAGTATGTATGCAGTTAAGTAAACTCCTAGAAGAACATGAAGTCTGTCTGCTGCAGGAACTCTGAAAGAAAACTTTTAGCAAGCTCTATCGTTCCACTAATGCCGAAGGCCTAGCTTTGAAATTTACAAAAGTAATTGGTGGAAAAGGCGAGAAAAGAGATTTTGATGCCATGAACAATATGCCAATGTGAACTCTCATAAGATCTCAAATGGTAAAAACAATGCTAATTTATCATAAGTATCCTTAACAAAGCGGTTTTTAGGAATCAAGATGAGAACTATGTGCACTGACCAATTTGTTACGAGAAAGACTTAAGAAGTAAAAGCTCTAGGTGACAAGCAAATGAAGAATGTTAACGAGACCTATATGGAAACATCTTCCTCATCTGTTAAAGGGAAGCAAAAGGAAGGAAGGATGACGAGACGGGCAAAAAGAGCACTTGAATTTGTGGGTTAGAAATGAAAACGTTGAATCTCAAGAGAGAAACATTTAAGCCTCAAAGAATTGATCAAGATCCAACATTACCATAGGGCACATGGATCAAAGGATCTCAATGGTTTATGTGGTACCGCAAGGTATTTTTCCCAAACCACCCATTTAAAGATCGATGACTATTAATCATTACGACAACACCCTCCTGATCTCTATAAACTGCTACAGGTGGTCCCAAGGGCAGGAAACAATTTCTTCAAAAACGTCCCATGTACAAGAGTCAAACCCACATGCCATCCATGTCCATCTTTGGTCTTACTCTTTTTGTTTTGCAATTAATTTTATTTAATGTGTCAGAGATTCTAAAGGAAGTAGATTTTAAAATGTTATATAGATCTATATATATATATATTATTATATATTATATATATTAATATATATATTATATATCTATTAAATTTTTTTTTCCACTAAAAAAACTAATCTATTAATTCCATCAACGGGCAGTGCATTACAGTCATGTTGTGTCACCGCCTGAGGCCAGGCGTCGGCATTCTGAGCCAGGTATCAACCCACGTGGGGGACTGAAACTCTCCAAAAAAAAACCCCTTCCGAGCAAAATAACTGAACCCACGTAGGGGTGACCGACTACAGGCAAAATAGCTGAACCCTCGCAGGGGCGACCGACTACAGGCAAAATAACTGAACCCACGCAGGGGCGACCAAATGCAGACATAGTGATCCCGCGCAGGGGCATCTTAAAATAGGACCAGTTAAACTGATTATCCCACGCAGGGGCAGTAATAGACAAGACCATGAAAACATAGACAATATCCCACGCCGAGGCAAAATTAGACAAGACCAGAAAGACAACGAAATTATAAGAGCCGAGAGCCAAAACAAGACTTGAAGGGGGCTGGAGTCGGTGGAGCTGAGCGGAGGGCTGGCTACTGCTCTGGCTCCTCTTCGACCACTGGGCATCCCCAAGACTCTTCATCTTCCGCTGCAGCAGGTTGGGGAACCGGGTTGACATCCCTCGCTCTGGAAGTTGACGCCTCTGGCAGCGTCGGGCCTTGCTCTGCCACTCGTCCTGGCACTTCTTCAACAAATGCTGAGCCCTCGTTCTGGTGTTGCTGCTGTTTGCCACGAAGCTCCTCACTGTCAGATGGCGCTTCATCCAGGAAGAGAACCGACACATGAGCGTTGATGCGAGGCCTGTCCAACGAGCTACTGAAGGAGAAGATGGCCGAGCCAAATGTCGGTGAAGGAGCTGAAGGGTCAGGGCTACGGGAATCCACAAATTGACTGGCTTGAATTGGCGTGGCGTCAGGGAAGCCATGGAAGCAGCACCGACAGCGATAAGGATTAGGAATCTGAGCAGGAGGCCGAGGGGACTCTCCCCTGGCCGAGCCTCGACGGCAAGGCGGACGCTGCCTTGGCCTGACCATGCTTGGAACAGAGCCGAGGAGAAGGAGCCGAGAGGGTGACGGAATTGAGGCAGAGGCGGAGAAGGGGAGGGATGCCAATTCGCAGTCCCCGCTCCTTTCAGAACAAAGACCAACGAGCAGAGGGAAGGAGGGTGAGGCTTCCCTAAGAACGGGTGTGCAGGCGGGAGCCTGAGCATGAACCAACAAGCATAGAGCATCAAAGGCCGAGAGCTGCGAATGAACCAACATGAGTTGAGCCTCATCATCACCTGATTTAACCACTAAACCTGTGCCTTGAACCTCGATCGCCATAACTGCTCGTTGCAGACGAGCTTACGACAAGAATGGCACAATGAATGTGCCTCCAGGTTGAACCCCGCCCTATATTCCATGGCGGCGTTCCGGCATTGAATGCCTTCATAAATCTTGGGGCTGCCCATGTCCGGCAAGTGGCGCCTCCGTATTTGCCGATGTGTCACCCGCATCCGGGATATATCTATATAATATTTAAAGTTATCATTGTAACTTTATTATTTTTAGAATCTTTTCAAGAAGCAGTAGTTTGGAAACTGTTTGAGAATCATTTTTCAAATTGTTTATAACAGTTAGACAGTTAGGGCTAGTAGCAAAAATAAAAGACCAGAAATGAGACATTAGAGAGGTTTGGAGTCGAGTCCTCATGATTGGGTATTGCAATCCAAAAATCTTTTTGAAGTTTGAATAGTATATTGCAGTTTGATTCCAATTATGGGAAGTTGCAACCATTATTTTTCCTCTCATGTCTTAACATTCATCCATGTCTTTTCTTCTCTTGGATAGTGTAAGATGGAGCTGGTACTTCAGTTTAATTTTTAATGAATTTACTTAATTGTACTCCTGATAATTAATCTTGAAGCCCTTAATGGACGCTATGCATTCAAGATCCTCATTCACATGTTATGTTAATGGTTGATATATGATTCTGTATGATTCACGAATGAATGCCTAAATCACAATATATTCATGGTTGACTAACTATATTACTTATCTAAGATGGTAATGAATGCTTGAATGGTATATTTGTTTCTCTCTTCACAAATATGGAATCACTTACATGATGGTGATTGGTCGACTAAAGTCACTCAGTTAACCCGTTATTTTATAAGCTTCAAGTTATCTTTGTTGGGTCCTTTGCTTGAAAGAACATATCAAGGGGAATCAATAATCCAGGGAGAAGCGATGTAGGGAGGAGTACCAGTAGCGTCAGTAGGACCAATAGCACTGACAAAGGATTGACTCAAGGATGAGTCAATGGAATGTGGTCAGGGCTTGTTGGGCCCTTCATTTTGGGAAACAAGGTGACACATTGGAAGGATGACAATTTTGCACAAAGATAATTGCTGGGAAGTTGCAGAGGCGACAAATAGAGAAGAGGAAGGGATCCACTGAATACCAATAGTTGTGGAAACATGGCCAAAGAAGTCGGGACTTAGGTAGCTATAGCCTAGTGGAAAGGAATACTGACAACCAAGCAGTAGAAGCAGTTGGAAGAAGAAAAAGGCAGAGCATCCGAGGGAGAAGTGGCAGTCCAAGCAAGCACAGGGATATCAAATAAGGTTGAGGGGAAAAGCTGGGGGAGAGAAAAAAAGGATACCAAAATGTTGTTGCAGAGTTGTTCGAGCCCGCTATGGTTCTTATTATCTCAATTGTGTATTGATCTTTCATGTTAGTTTTATGTTATGTCTATGAGGATTTCGAGCCGGATGTAATGTTGTACTCTATTGGTTAAGAAATGCATGAAATTGAGTGTGTCCTGTGTATTAACCTTGCGTCCCTATGTAGGTTTTAACCCTGTATAGAAATTACTTGCAAACACATTTTTAAAAAACATAAAATATACAATGGCGAGAAACACAAAACAAATACACAGAGATTTTCCCCTGGATCCCAAAACTGGGACTATCAGATTGATTTTTCATTATTTTCCATTAACCCTGGATTAGAACATAACCGTAGTTCCCTTGACCAAATCTACAGAATACCATGGGAAAAAAACCATCATGCCCAAAACCATGTGCGAAACCCCTACACAAAACCATAGGTAGGTCCGCCCACCTAATATAACTCACATCCAAGATTATCCTACTTATTGTTTTCTTCCCACACAGGGGGTCACATGAGAGCTTAATCATTGGTCTAGCCCTGTAATGCCCATTGTTTCTCTACACCAAGAAAATTTCTCAATGCTCACATACTTCATCAATGCATCTACAACATTTTTCAAAGTGTCCACCTTTACCAACAATACCTTTTTGTCCTCAACCATATCCCTCATAAAGTGATACTGAACATCAATGTGCTTTGTCTTTGAATGATAAGTAGGGTTCTTTGCCAAGAAAATTGCACTTTGGCTATCACAGTTTATCCTTATAGCTTGTTGTACCAACCCCATAAATGAACACAATCTCTGCAACCAAACTGCTTCTTTGCTTGCATGAGTGGCTGCCACGTATTCTGCCTCTATAATTGAAAGTGCCACTACTGACTATCTCTTGCTCATCCAACTGACTGCACCTCCAAATAGGTTAAACACATACCCACTTGTAAATATTCTCTGATCTAGATTTCTAGCCCAGTCTGCATCAACAAATCCATCGATGTCCAAAACTCTGTCCAATCCTGGTCTTCCTTGGTAGCACAAACCATAATCACTAGTGCGATGCAAATACCTGGAAACTCGCTTCACTGTTGTCCAATGCTCCTTCCCTAGTTTTGACATAAACTTGATCAATACTCCCACTGCATGTGCAATGTCTGGTCGAGTACATACCATTGCATACATCAGGCTACTGACCGCACTTGCGTATGGAACACGAGACATGTCCTATTCCTCTTCTTATTTCTTGGGACAGTGTTGAGCATATAACTTTCCACCTACAGTAATAGGAACCTTGAGTGATTTACTATCCTGCATATTAAACCTCTGCAGTATTATCTCAACATACTTCCTCTGGTTTAACCAAAGCTTCCTCTTTGCCTGATATCATTTAATTTCCATGCTCAAAATATAGTTTGCAGTGCCAAGATCCTTCATGTCGAATTTGGAGGACAATTGGGCTTTCAAATCCTGGATAATTTCTTTGTAATTTCTAATCAACAACATATCATCCACATACAGGACCAGATAAATAACACAGTCACCAATTAATTTAAATACACACAGTCATTCGCTTTGTTTTTGGTGAAGCCAAGTCCCCGTATAAATGTATCAAATTTCTAATACCACATTCTTGATGACTATTTCAACCCATACGAAGACTTTTTTAACCTGCATACCAATTATTTCTTACCCTTCACCGCAAAGCCTTCATGTTGCTTCATTTAGATCTCTTCTTCCAGATCCCCATGAAGAAAAGTTGTCTTCACATCCATTTGTTCTACCTCAAAATCAAAAGTAGCAACAACAACAACTAAAAGTAATCTAATAGAAGCTACCTTGGCAACAAGAGAAAAAATATCACCAAAATCAATTCCCGACACCTGGGAATAACCTTTTGCTACCAATCGAGCTTTATATTTCACCGCCTTGACTTTTGCATTCATCTTCTTCTTAAGCACCCATTTGCATCCAATGGGTTTCCTTCCATCCGACAACTCCACTGGCTCCCAAGCCTCATTTTTGTCCAAAGATTCCATTTCATCAACCATGGCCTCTTTCCAGAGTTTTCCAACCCCTGAATCTACTGCCTCCCTAAAGTTTTGGGATCATCATCAGTAATAAATAAAGAAAAATTTGAACATAAAGCAAACAGAATATACCTTTTTGCCTACCTTCTTTCTCGAACTGATCTTCTCACAGTTGGAGTTTGTGGCTCTTTATCTTTTGATTCCTATTCTGCTGTAGATTCTTATTCTTCCTCCTTTAGATCAAACTCTATCTTCTCAAGTTCCTTTGGCAGAACTTCATGTTTAATAACATCTTTCACCTCTCTAAACACCACATCTTGGTGTTACACAACCTTCCTTGTTTCTGGGTTCCAAAGATTATAACCTTTTAAACCATCCTTATACCCAATAAAGATGCACCTTTTATATTTAATATCCAATTTGGTACTTTTCTCCTTTGGAACATGTACATATGCATCACAACCAAATACCCTCATATGTGAAAGAGAGTATTTCTTACCAGTCCATACCTCATGTAGAGTCTTATCCTCCAACTCTGATGAAGGTGATCTGTTGACCAGGTAACATGCAGTCTCCACAGCCTTTGCCCAGAATTCTTGTCCTAACTCGACAACAATGAGCAAGCTTCTTGCCTTTTTCATCAACGTCATGTTCATTCTTTCCGCAAATCCATTTTTCTGAGGTGTGTATGGAGTAGGCTTCTGTTGTGTTATACCACACGTCTTACATTAAAATTCCTCCTTGTATAACTCTCCACCAGTATATGTCCTTTGTGTTAGCGCTCAAATCTACCTTAGGCTGAAATAAGGTAAAACTCGAGGCTACATCAAACCACGCTCAGCCTCGTAGCTAGCCCTACGAGGACAGGAGAGGGCTCTTTCCTGGTCAATCTTGGGAAGAGATAATCGACGAGGTCGAGATGACTGAATTGATTACTAATTTTAGGCTAGGTATTAAGTACAAAGACTGTGAAATTGAGTTTTTGAGGTTTTGTTGAATTCAAGGGAAAGGCAATTTTGGGTGCGGGGATGAGGCACAACTTTTGTAGAGGTCTACTTGGGGCAAGATAGGCGATTGTTTTGATGCCTTAAAGCAAGTGAGATGAGTATATCAGACTGGTGAGGAGCTAAGGAGAGCAAGGGAGTCTCAAGGATTCTCCTTAAACTGAAGAAAACATAGAAGATTAAACAAATTTAAAGGCAAAGCATAGCAATTTCATGGATTCTACCTTAACACTTCATTTGTTTAATTACAAAAGATTCAATAGAGAAAATGACACACATACAAAACTTACAAGTACTTAGAGAAACACACCATCAACACATAAAGCCACATGGATCCCAAATAGTGCTGCAAAACCCTGGTCTTTCCTTTGCCAAAATGCAGATAAGATATGTATAATATAGTCTCAAGCTATTCCCAAGAGTCCAACCTCTCCAACCTCTGAAAATGATTGAGAAATTACATCATATAGACCATCATAACCCCTTTCCTTGCCTCTAGGGGTCGAGCTCATCATTCTAGGAGCTGTTTGAACTAATTCTAAACAAGGAACTGAAATCTAGGTAGTCAAACAACTTACCCCTATATGCTAGGAAACTGATTCATTCATTTAATTTTCACCTTTAGTGAATGAATCCTCTAGAACAAGTAAAAACGTGCCAAAATTACATCATACACATCAAATTACATCAAGCTAGGTTAAAAATCACATCAAGAGGTGAAACTAGTCATAACTGGCCGAAATTCTGAGCTGGAAGGTGAAAATTGTGCCAAAAAACCCTGTGCGCCGCGCGCCTTTCCACCTGCTTTTGGGGCACTTCTCGACATCCAAATTGAGCTCAGGTTGGCTTGTTGCAAAGCCCTAGATGTCTACTTTCCAACCCAAGTGTAATTTTCCAATTTGGTCTCCATTTGATTCTCCAAAAGTGGATTCTCCCAGAAGTACTTCCTGATGGTGCAAAAAGTGGCAGAAAGGTGATTTTCATGATGTTTTTTGAGCTTTTGATCATCCAAAACTTGATGAAATGTCTTGGAAATCGCTGAGCATGTGTATTTTATCATGAAAAATAAAAAACGGCAAGCCATTTTTCATTTGGACCTCCCAATCTTATGGGTCGGGCGCGGCGCGCGGCACACAGGGAGGCGCGCGGCGCACTGGGCTTGAGGCGCGCGGCGCATAGAGCCTGTGCGTAGCGTATTTTGCAGGAGACTTTTGGAGGCCTTCCTGGTGTTTGAATCAGGTGAAGGATAGCTTGTTGGAAAGGTATTTGAGTCTAATTTCCAAAAAAACTAGAATTTTTCAATTTGGAGTTCATTTTTCTTGTCAAAAATCAAATCTCCCAAGACTTGTCAAAATGTGCCAAATGAAGCTGCCTCAAGGCAGAGTGCTGTTGAAGTCAACCTTTGAATGCCTTCCTCAACTCCAAATTGAGATCATGATAGCTCATTGGAAATATATTTGTGTCTAGTTATCATTTGACTCATCAAGAAAGTCATTTGGCCAACCA
>APFE030927113.1:131892-166953 GCA_000404065.3 Pinus taeda | reverse complement strand
TTACCAGCCAATAATGAAAGCTGTTAACAGACGCGAGAGGTACCACCAGTAATGACAATGGTCCTCAAGGTACTATAGGTACAGTCTACGGCATGTGAATGAATGAGCCGATGTCGAACACCCGTAGAGTCATCCGATCGGAGGCCAATGATGAAAACCTCGCGTCGAACACGAAGAACCTGCCATTGAGGCATGCAGGCTCCAAGGTACCAGGAGGGAGTCTCTAGGTCACTTTCCTGGATAATGAGCTGAATTCGACAGGAAGTGATCTTCGTCGAAGGTGGGCCATAATGTTTCCCACATCATCGACACGAGACGGGAAGAGAAAATGTTGTGAAGTAAGATTTATGAACTATCAAGCAGAGGTGGTTTCTTTCAGAGGTCAACTTCTCTTTGAACATATCGGCGGAACGATAGTGGAGTTGGCAGTATTTGATGTCAATGGATCAGAGGTCATGGTGACGTGGCAATGAGCAAATGAGAGGTCAAATAGGATCACCCGAACCCACGGAGACAAGTGAAAACGAAGTGAGATATCCCCACCCTAACACGAAAGCAGAAAAGTGCCATGTTCAAGAGCGACATACTGCTGACACGACTATATTTATGGTTCCAAAATTTTTCTTTTTTCCCCCGCCATTTCTGGCGAGTACCCCTATTATTTTTAACAAGCTTGATGGGGATAGCATATGCTTGTGGTGTAATTTCGACCTTTGGTCGAATCCAACCTAGTAAAAGTTTAACGAGCCCTAGGGAGGAGAAGCTCAAGTCTCGTCATAACGACGAGTCCAATGTCGTCAGGGTTTAACGAGTCTGACACAGGTAAAACTCGAAGTTTTTTTCATGTTTAGAGAGTTTGAAAAAGACACGGAAAAGAAAACTCCAGAGGTCCTTTTTCGTAGAGTTGTGTCTCTCGGGTCCGAAAAAGTGTAAAATGATGCCTGAAAGAACCGCTCGATCATTACGACCGAGGAGTACTTTTCATGAGTAGTGGTTTTGACCTGAAAAAGTAGAAAAGGGATCAAAATCACGTCGTTTCGTAACCATTAACGAGTTTGAAACGACAAAAACCCGGTAATCTTTTTATATTTTAACGGTCGATAAAAGAACTTAAAGCGACCGCCCCTTAGTAACCGTTTAACGAGCCAAGAGGGACAACTCGACGATCTTTTCCGCTTTAAAAGGTCAGGAAAAGAGCTGAAAGCAGACCATAAGTAACATTTTCTTATGTTTTACCGAGCTTGAAAAAGTTAAAAAGAAGCTCGTTTGAACTGCACCAGACCCTATCATTATCCAAAAAACAACGTAAAACCCATTTCGACACGAAAATATCCTCAAAAATACTCAAAAATAACACTTCTAATGTATTTTTAGGTTAAAATAGTGTTATAAATAGTAAAAAAGTAAAAAACAAATTTACTTTTCACTTTTTACCTTACGATTTCACTGTTGGAGGGTTTCTAGTGCAAAATTCACCTGCTGATTGTGATCGATCCAGGACACCGTTCGAGCCGCCGTTTGCAATAGGTAAGAGGCCTCATCCTGAGCTTTATTTTCATTCTATTTTTTCCAGTTTTTATCCATATTTTAACTCCCTGCAAGGGGATTTGAAAATTTTTAGGTCCGCGCCATTCGCGCGGGTTTCCGGCACGGGACCGCGCCAATGGCGGAATTTTTCCATAGAGGCCGCGCCATTAACGCGACTGTTTTAGAAACAGTCGCGCCAATGGCGCGATCTCAATTTTTTGCCAATTTGGACCGTTAAACTTATAATTTTCTTTCAATTTATGCTTTAATATTTATCTAATAATTGAAATTTGCCCTTTGGTTGCAGAATTTCGCTAAAAATGGTGCTAGAATGGAAAGAACGAGAGCACAACGAAGTTGATGCCCTAGCTTTGGCGGATGATGACTGCATGACTGCATTGAGAAACTGCGGACTCAAAAAAATTCTTCCATACCTCCTACCTACGCGCACAACCTGAGCTACTACGTTTCATAGTAGATGCTTGGGATGTAGAGGATCAGGTGTTTCGCCTGAAGGATCAGACATTGGAACTGGATGTTGCCGATGTCTATTTTATCACTGGTTTATCACGGCGAGGTGCACGTCCTATTCTGACAGGCAGTCGACCTTCTGCAGAGAAGATCGAGGAGGTGAAGGATAGAATATGTCCTAATGCACGATTTGGTGTAAACAGCAGGAAGATAGATATCAACACGGTTCCCAGCTTGGTTCTACGAGTTATTTTGTTTACCATTACCCGAGCAGCAGGTATAAAGGCACCCCACGAGGCCAGCGAGAATCACTTGCTGCTGGCCGCCGAGTGTCTCAATCCGACATTGTTTGATTGGGCTTCAGCAGTAACGACCAATATCAAACGACAGCTTACCAAGTGTAAGCGAGATGGAAACAAACAGTTTGGGTATGGGTCAATCCTAGTGACCTTCTTCCTAGAGCGGTTGCCGATTTTCCGGGTACCTGGAGGGATAGTAGCAGATCCAGTGCTGAGGGAACCGAGATTGCATCGATATGCAGAACTTATGCCCAGAGGAGGAGGGGAAAAAAAAGGGGCCCAACATAAGTGTCCTGGAGACCGAGGTTCTTCTATTTTCTGGCTCCGACACCAGATGATAGTCATAGAGGACTGGCCCTATGCGGGCACGAATTTCACCGGAGATCCCGATCTCCCTCTACCTGACGGAGAGGATTGGGATGAGGAGTTGGGTAAGAACTCTTTGTTTTTGATGTTTTTATATATTTAATTTTTTTTTTTTGTTAATACATGTCTATTTCTAACAGCGTCTATATATGTATACAGATGTTGGCGCAGAGCGGCCAGCTGACGTGCCCCACTATGTGCGCAGAGCACAACCCGCAGTAGACCCTCAGATAGAGGGTGAGGATGATCTTGTGCAGAACCTCGAGGCACTCACTCGAGGTATCCCAGACTATGGCAGATTGGCAGATGTGCCCAGAGCTTACCAGAGGCATACGGTGGGAGTGTCTACTCGTGTCCATCGTCTGTTGAGATGTTTGGTGCGAGCAGTGACATGCTATCACGAGCATAACCGTGCTTAGACATCTAGGTTTCATTTTTTCATATTTTTGAGGAGTACACTATCAGCAGCTGTATAGACTTTGGGACATGTATTATTTTTTGTAACGCGCGAGGCGCGAATATTTTGACTCATGTATATATATATATACATATCAATTTTTTGGATGGATCTTTTACATGTAATGATGTTTTAATTATGCTATGCAAATGTATCAGTTGCATAACATGTGATCCATGTGTTTTTGTATTTTCATATGCTTATGTTTATTCTTAGATGGATCTTTCTCACGCGACTATGTGTTTTATATGCTATGCGACTGTTCGACACACATGTAATCTGATTTATCTACTGCATAACAAACGACCCATTGGAGTGTATTTACACGCATATATTTTATTCTTTATACAAAATTTTATTTTTATACAAGCTTAAAAGCACGTGGCATACATGCAAACTATGCTTGATGGGAAATGAAACGGGCGTGCCCCCAAACATCGTGTATCAATCCGAGGTATATGCCCCCCAAGCTTCAGTCCATTGAAAATGGGTTGAAGGTTGACAAAAAGGTTATGTGTTCGAAAAGCATGAACACACATTTCATTGTTTTAACGAGGTTGACATAATGGTTATGAACTATCCTCGTGGATAAAAAGTTTCATTATTTTAACGAGGTTGATACATTAGCAAAACTATCCTCGATAACTATGCTCGACCGTGTATTCGACGGCCGCTCCTCCGGCCAACAATGGAAACCATCGGATGGAATCAAAGTCTGATGCACAAACAGGCCTGAATTTCATTTTTTAAGGAGCTTGACATAGGAGAAGGAACTATGCTCCGACCAATCATGTTTCATTTTTTAACAAGGTCGCCACAAGATCAAAACTATCCTCGAGACACCTTGTTTCATTTTTTAGGGAGCTTGACAGAGGGAAATGAACTATGCTCCGCCCAGTCTTCATCATAATGAAGAGGAAGTCAGGGCTTCTAGGAGTGGCGCTCGCGATGGGAGGTCAAAGTCGTGGAAGTCGGGATCCAATGCCCCCAAAACACTATTGACGATGTCGGCAGTGCTGGATATAGGCATGGGAGAGGTAACCACATAGTTGACCTGTGGGGAGGCAGATACAACTGGTGGATGAGAACCAGGAGGAGGTGACAACGGCACAGGAGGTTTAAAGAACGATAATTGGTCAATAGTGACAATCCTTCCATCGTGTGGAAAGCAGACCACACGGAAAAGCGAAGAGACGATAGCCCCCATGGCATAAATATAGTGACGACCAAGGAGAAAATTGTTACCAAGAGCACTTTAGATAACCATTACGTCTATATAGACGGTTTTTCCTCCCAGAGTAATAGGGAGCTGTGGGAGGACTCCTAGAGATGGACATGCTCTTCCGTCAAAAGCCAATAGAGTATGCATGACCGGCCTGAGCGGCGGGGGACCGAGAGCTTGCCAGTATACGGCATGAGACTGACCGACGCACCTTCATCCAAAACAGTGCGAGGTAGGGCCGTATCATAGGCATGCACAATAATCTGGAAAGGCACATGGGATGGAAGGCGGTAAGTGGTCACGTGACTCCAATCAAAGGAGATGGCTGAATTGCTTGGTGGGGGAATCGTATGATTGCCCCCTTGCTCGAACGGAACCGAAGAAAGACCCTCCGAAGCAGTTGGGATAAGCGGGTCGTTTGCGGACTCAGGAGAATCTGATGAGACGTGAAGAACCTATTTATGACTCTCTTCTAGAACAGGTTGGTCAACGGGTGGTAAACTCGAACTGACACGATCGCCGACCAATGGTTGATCGGGAACAGGCTGGGTGGAGCCAGGTTCAGGAGAGGAGACTGAACAAGAGAGGTATGATAAGACAACTTGTTGGTCGTAGGAGGACATCTTGCAGTTGCAGAAGACGCTGATATCCAGCAGGGAGTGGGGTGAAGGGAACTGCAAGGACTTTCCAAAATAGAGGAGCTTATGTCCATGATATCAGTGCGCAAAGGTGAAGGAAATGATTGCCTTCACAAAGTTTGCAAGGGAATCGAATCTTCCCTTTTCCCTTAGTATTCCCAACGGATGAGATAACATCGCCATGAGCTTCAGTGGACGATGAGGGACGAGATGGATCGCGAGACCATATTCTTAAGATCCTGGGAATACCAGGACAATCACGAAGAAGATGGTTTTCCTTGCATAATCTGCAAGGAAACTTAACCTTGTGCGGAGGAGTGGGAAGGAGTCCGTCTTCTGTTGTCCGTGCTGGAACAACAGTTGTGCTTGTGGTCGCTATTGTGTTTGTAACCGCTCCCTTAGCAGACTTCTTCTTCTTTGTCTTCTTCTTCTTCTTCTTAGCCACCTGGGTACTCGAAACGAGACTTTCACCAGGCGAAGTAGAAGAAGGAGACGTTGAAGTAGGTGTCGAAGGGGAGGGGTCCACCTTAGGTTCAACCGACACGAGTAGGGACCACAGAGTTTGAAAATAACCAAACTGGTAACCCGACAGTTAACCCCGGAAGGGTTAATGTCGCCATATAAAGAGCACTAGCATTTCCAGGAGAAGGGAAATGACCAACATTCCCATCAGGTGGGGAACTTAGGTTGATGAATCCTGGAAAGGTTGCCATATCAAAACGAAATCCTACTCAAGCTAGCGCACACAAGATCTAACTGGGTAATGTGATCGTGGCCAGATAAATTATTAAGACACTTGACTTGACCTTTTCATCTTTAAAGAGTCGAGAAAAGGACGAAAAGATGACTCTAGTCTCCTTCGATTGTTTAATGAGCACGAAGTGACAAGCTGCTCACTTACACCTTTTCTGTTAGATATTCTGAAAAGGATCAAAAGCTGACTACTCTGGAAATCTAGGTAAAAGGGTTTGCCAAACAATCCGTAAAACTGCTTATACACCTTGGCGATCGGATGAACGCCAAGGACTTCCCGTACTGCAGTCAATCTTCTCGAATGCTGTGTTCAGTGCATTACGGTTTGTAGGGTGGTAGACTTGGCTTCCTATGGATCAAAGGTTGCAAGCCTATAGGGGTCTCCCAATTTATACTCGACGGTACGTGGGAGCACAGTCCGCACTGGCACCTATCGTTTCACCGTGGAGGAATCACCCAACCACTCAACGATAAACTACCAGGTTTAACGATGCCGGAACATGTCTCTAACCTAGACCTCTAGAATGTGAGCGTTAAGTTTCAATGCGTTGTTAGGTTCATTGAATTCATTTTATGGTTTATCTTTGATTAAGTCTCAGTTTTCGGTCTTACCGTATGTGATCTCTTGAAATGTCCTAAATGCAACTATATGCGAAAATTGTATCGTTTCGTTGAATGAATTCTAGCTACAGAAGAGTTGAGAGTTTCATACAAACAAAACAATCACAAAAATCCTAATGCAGCTAATAACAAGAAAGGAAAATCTTTTTCTTTTTCTTTTTTAAAAGCAAAAAATTAACACAAAATGATAATTAATGAAAAGCAAAATTCTTTTTTCTTTTCTTTGAAAATAGTATGATGCACTTAATGGATTTCAAGAGATATGCACAAAACAGATAATTCACTCAAAGGAATCTAAAACCAGATCTGAAACATGAAAAATGACCCAGCAAAGCAAAGAAAACACCAAGATCTTCAAAGAACTATGTAATCTAAGTCCCAATGAAGTCAGGCAAGAAATAAACAAGCTAAAAGTGAGGTACTTGCAGCATATAATGCAAAACTCGTACAACTACCAAAGGAATGTGGAAATCAATCAATAAAATGACTGGATCAGCAAATCACAAATCCGACAGGAGGCTCGATAAGCAAAGCCACAAAGGCTAAGATATAGAATCGGTGGACAAAGGCGAACAACTGAAGGATGGAAAGAACAACCAGTCAGATAACAGTCCCACAAACTTCCAGGAGGCATAAAAGGAGCAAAAAGACACAGATCCAAGCTTTAAAAGACTGACAAACAAGCTAATTTAGAAAATTAACCAGTCTGGCGCGACTGTCAGGCTGCAACTCGCGCTAAACAGATATTGGCGTGAGTTTTCTGAGAGCAACAAGCGCCAATCAGCGCGACTGTTTGAAGAAAAAACGCGCTAATGAAGTTTGCCAGGTAAAAAGACAAAACAGATAGATCCAGGCTTGGTTTACAGTGTCTAAAAAGGACAACAAGCAAAAAAACAGCAAGAACTTTAACCCAGAAAGCTATTCAGACCAATAAACAAGAGAAAAATTGACATGCAAGGCAAGATTGAAATTGTTCAGTTTGTAAACTGAACCGGAGATCGACTGAAGTGGCGTTGATCTACTTCACTTCTGCATAGCAGGAGTGTTTCGAAGGCTACCTGGCCGCTCTTCAGACTTCGTCTACAATTTACAAATCAAACAATACAAAAACAAACAACAAGCTACTCCCCAGTGGAGTCGCCAAATTGTTGAACTGGTAAATCCCCTCTGCGGACAGAGGCGATCCCACTAGCCCAACACGGGTCTAGCAACAATCACACACGCTACACGCAGGTTCCTAATTGCATAAACCAAAGATCGATCAGAATGATCTACCTGGAATCCAACGCTATTTGTTGTAGAAGAAACGCCGCTCCCGTCCTTTAGCTTTGGCTGGTCACAATCCTTACACTCCACGTAAACGGACACCTGCACAAGAAAAGAACAATACAAACACAAGCGTAAAATCCAGTATATGCAATTATATATCGGTCAGACAAGATATAACTCAAATATCATCAGAAGACACACGAGTGGAACCATAATGATAGTTGTTCATTAATCAATAAAAGAAGAGAAAGATTACAACCAAAGAGGCCTGACGTTGAACCTCCTCTGACTGGGCCAACAGCTAAATATGCCTTGCAAAGTGACCTCTTCTCTCTTCTGGTATTTTGGCAGCATAACTCCTCTATAGCTCTCAATTCTCACTATCAATCCAGCATAATCCCAGCACTCACCTTAGCTCTAGCAAAACTTGTTGGTTTAATGCAGGGTGACAGTCATTTATAGACGGAGGAGGAGGAAGTATGCATTGTATCCAGACACCTACTGAAGATTTGGCATTGTCCCAGAATAGCCACTGAACTGGGTTGTCATGGATAAAAAGACGACACTCGACCACTTCCATGGGATTTTTCCCCAGAGAACTGCATGAGCAATGGAGGAAAAAACACTTCAGTGCGCGCTGGCCAAAAATCATGACCAAATCTGGGTGGCGCAGGCTTTGTTCTGTGACAGAGTGTCCATGGGCGCGCCCTCTTTGGAGGAACTGAGCCATTGGCGCGGGTTAGACACTGTGGACCCGCGCTAATGGAAAAAGGGCATCTTTTAGGGCTAATCTTCAAAAGATGTCTTCAGGGATTTTGAAGTTCATACTTAGGAGAATCCAATGCAAGTGTTTTTAAGTTGTGTCACTGGTCACAGGTCCATAAATGTGTCCTCCAGTGTGCGAAAGCAAGGGTAACAAGGACGGTGACCAACGGTGACAAATTACTGCGTAACACCTGGTTTTGTTGCTTGAAAAGATGGCTAGTAGCTTTGAAAATGGTTTAGATTTGCAAAGGCATTAGGAATATTAGTTATACACCTGAAATTTTCATTTTTTGAACTTGTTAGTGAAAAGATCCCTATGACAAATGCTTTAAAACCGTTTTGCTTTAGATTTTTAGCTGTTTGAAGTTTGAACGTGCTAAGACTAGTTCACACTTGCAAAATAGATGGATTGTTGATTTGATTTTGTCATCAAATTCACAAAATAACGTGTCTGCCTGTTTTATTCTCTCAATACTCCTTTCTTGGATAATTGTAAATGTTATATTCTATTAAGTATAAAAAGTTGAAGTTAGGTTCCTTGAATATAATGCAGAGAATGAGCATTTCACAAGCAACATCTATGGGTTGGCATGGAGCACCTGCAGGTTCCATTAACCCTGTTGTCAAAACAGTTCTGCGAATGGATGTTCCAGCTGACAAATTTCCTCATGTATGTGAGTTGATATATGAAAATATCTGTAATTTTTGTACGTATGTTTATTTTCTTTCTGTAAATTTGTTAACAAGATACCTAATGGATGGTTTCAGTTCAATTTTGTTGGTCGGCTCTTAGGACCTAGAGGAAACTCACTGAAGAGAGTTGAAGCTACAACTGGTTGCCGGGTTTTTATTAGAGGAAGAGGCTCTGTTAAGGACTCTGCAAAGGTAGTTCATTATGATTGAAGCATACTCTTTCAGCATCTGTTTTTATACACTGCAGAAGAAAACAATAAATATATGAATGTGTGTTTGATGGTATAGGCGTTTTGACTATGACAACATTTGCATCAGGCTTATATGTTTTTTAATGTCTGTGCATGCCAAAAGTGTTGAGAGCATGGTTAATTTCCTGTTATAATTTTCAATTTTTCTTTTTCTCCTTGCCCAACAATTTAGAATTATGGGAAATTGATCAATGTTGAATTTTAGACATATATTTGAATAGAAAGGTATATCTGCAACTATGTTGCACAAAATGCCAAAACATTTTGGAGTTTCCAAACTGGGTACGTTTAGAAACGTCACCTCCCAAAAATGGAAACATTGGCTGAAACATCATATATATATATTATATATATATATATATTCTATAAATAAGTGAATAACACATTATCTTGCAAGAAAGAAAATGAATAAGATCCATAAATGACAATTTAAAAGGAAAACCAAGTCTATATTAACTCTCGTAGATGATTACATGATGCAAAATTCAAAATTAACCTTTATAGACGAAGCTATAGGTCCAAGATTCCAAAACAAGCCATTATACGTGAGGCTATATTTGCTAAAACTGAAATAAAACATGAGCTAAAGACAAATAAAATTACATATCACTAATCATCATAATCCTCATCCTCATCCTCATCATTAAAAATAGAACAAGATGCTTGTTCAACAGAACCAATCCATGGATTGGAAGAATAGGCAATTCCACCTCCAGTTGCATCACCGCTACCACCAACATCAAGAGCAACAGGAGAGATCTCGAAGTCTGGGCATTTTGCATCCACATCCCACTCTTTTTGAGGTCCACTTATATATTCTTTACTCTTGCGAGGCACAAGGCATAGGTTTGAATGCACATATACAAGGTCCTCTGCGTTCTGCAATTCCAACCTGTTGTGCTTCACATTATGAATGAAACTGTAGGTGCTCCATTTTTGTTTTACTGATGAAGAGCTTGCCACTTGTGATAGAATACGAGTGGCAATACTTTGCAAATAAACACAGTGTTTGCCCCATGGCAAGTCCACCATTTAACGGTGTTCATGGTCCTTCTCTCTTCCAAAGCTGATCTGTTCGCAAAAATCCTCTAATCCAACAGCAAAACAGGCAAATTCCTCCCTCACATTAGTTTGTAAAGAAGATGAAAACAACCTCTAAAAGGATTTCTTCACTCCAACGATCACCTCCTTGTCCTTATGTGGGATCTTCCTCTTCCCATTGGTTTGAGCAATGAATTCTTCATCATAAAATTTAGGATTTAGAGGATGTACCAAAGTGTGCAATGGATTGTTTAAGACATTCCACCTCGAAACAATGATGAACCTTACTTGCTCTGCGAAATCAAGATCAACAAATTGAAGAGTGGGAGCCTTTTGTGAAATAATTTCCACTGTTTCCTCAACCATGGTATCTATGCCATCATAAACCTCTCCCAAGAAATGATTGTTTGTGTCTGCATCTCAGAGAAGATCAAATGCAAGTTTTGTGAACTTGAGCAAGAAATCAATCTTGTAATATTCCAGAAAAATTAATTGTCCAAGGGACAAAGTAGCCTATCGATTCCCGTAGGCTTTAGTCATTGATAAAGGGGGAAACCCCAAAATCTGGGCAAGTTTGGGGGAATTGGGGAAAGAAACCCAAAATTGTGGTTTGGAGTAAAGTTTACTCAATCATTTAAGAAGAGAACCCTCTAGGAAATATATAAATATAAGAGGGTTGAATTCATTTGGAATCATCAGGAATTGGATCATTTATCTCTATTCTTTTGAGCTTGAGGCTCTGAGTGCTTAAGACCCTTTTTTCCTATCAATTTCGGTGGTGAAATATTCCACCCTAGTTGATAATCTCCCTTTATCTTTTATTTTTTATTGTCCTTGTTCTGGCACAGGAATACCTTGAAGGATAGGTGAAATTCTGAGACAATTTCTTTGTTCTTTGGGGCATAAAGGTTTCTGGTTGGGCACAAATTCAAGGGTGGTCTTGAACAAGAGCCATTTGAAGCAGTGAGGGTTTTTGAAGAGCGAAATTCTCAGAAAAAGCGAAATATTTCTGTTTATCACCTTGTGAAGGACAACAAAGGTCTCCTTATCTCTGGAACCCCTTTAATACACGTAGTAGAGGTATGTGAATATTTTTGGGCAGTCAATAAGGGTTTAGACTCCTTAATCCTGCCCTGGACAGGAAGCCGAGTTATAAGGGAACTAAACAACATAATTATTGGTTTGTAGAGTTCGGAATATCTCCAAAAGGGACAATGAATCTAGTGAATTGAGAAGCGCAGGCCTGTTGAAAAAGAACACGAGCTTGACAATGAATCTATTGAATTGAGAAGCAGAAGCCTGTTGAAAAAAAGAACACGAGCCTGACAACGAATTGATTGAATTGAGAATCAGAAGACTGTTGAAAAAAGAACATGAACCTAAATACAATTTATTTGACCCTGGGCACAACAATTTTGGACCGCTGAACTGGCTAGGGTTTCCAGAGTCATCGCAGAGGCTCAAACTCAAGTCTGTAGGTGCTTACGAAAGACAACTGCAAATCGTGAAGGACCCTGTGTCAGCATCGCATGAAGTAAATTAGTTCTAGCAGGGCTTCAACTTACATTACTTGTGTTTCGTTCCTTATAACGATGTTATTGTAGAAAAATCTGTAGGTGGGATTGAATAGTAAGAAGCTGGGCTTTCTGTATAGATTTCGAAGTCTGAATAGACCTATAATTTGCCAAAAATGAATTGTAATCTGTTGTGGTGAAGTGGGAAATTTGTATTGAGCATGTTGTAATTGGTTGGAGCATTGTGATAATAAATTGGATTTTTATTTCAGTTACTCAATCATGTTGTAGTAATGTCATCATAGTTGGAAATTACATAATCACATTGTGAGCATAGTTACAATGTTAATTTATATTTTGTTGCATGTTCTACATATAAGTCTTGATAAAACCCTAGGGAAAAATAGGGCAAAATTACCTTGATACGTTACAAATCTTCATCAATCAGCAACCTCCTCACCATACTTCCCCACTCTGATTTTGATATTCTCCACTCGGCCCAAGTTGCACCCACTTTTGATGTTTTTTTAGCATTGGGCAAACATTCTTCCATGGGTTCATGTTGATTTAACTAGTGGGAGAATTCTACATTTACCCATTGGTCCATGCTATGGGTAAATGGCCTAGGGGTAGACATTTCCCATGGGGTCACGCTGATTTGACTAGTGGAGATTGATACATTCACCCATGGGGCCATGTTGGTTTGGCTAGGGGTGAATGGTCCACGATGCTCACATTGTGCTCCGAGATGGAGTGATCTATTTTTTATAGAGCTTGTTTGAATTATTTATTGATTGGGGTTTTTCACCCAACAATGGGGTAAACAATTCTAGTCTAAAGTTGAGTTGTGATGTAGGCTCCATTAGTGAAGGGGTTTCGTTTGATGAGGAGCCAGCTTGATGGATCTCCACTCAACATTAGAGCTCTATATAAATAGACAACATGTGAGATACAAATCATCAACATAGCAGGCTCATTGATCTTTTCTAGTGGAGGAGAAATTTTAGATAAAGGAGAAATTTGTTCCAAATTTTTCTCTTTCTCTTGGAGGCTGCACGTGTGAGAGAGGGACGAGTTGACCAAGCCACATTACCTAAAGTTGACCAAACTGTTGACTGAGTTGAACAAGTTGTTTGATTGAGTTTTGGAGGTTGCACGTGCAGGTTTGATCGTAGACATTGATCGCAGTTACACGTTGGGATTTGACTGCATGTCGAGTTGATTGTTTGACCATTGGATGCAGGGCCAAGTTTGTCTAGGCCGAAGTTTGGTTGCTGAATTGACTTTTGACTGATTTTGACTGGCATTGACTTCCAATTGTTTGAACATGTTTGATTGTTGGTTTGACTTGAAATATTGTCATAGATTTCTAGACAAATTTATGATTTGTAAACCTTGCTGAAAGACAATTTTTCCTCAAGAAAAAATTGCTGGGATTTTTCCCGAGTTTGGGTTTCCTAGGTGATTTTTTTTTTGTGTCTATCGTGCATGGCTGTCTTTCTATGATCTTTATTGTTTACGCTACATTTACTGTTGAGAGTTTTTGAGTATAATTATTCAATGATAGCAAATTATTGTTTGAAAATAATTAGGAAGCAATTATTAGGCAGAAATTTGTATTCTACTACACTTGCCATATAATTTCAACATGTTATCAAAGCTTTGTTGAAAGATCAGCCATTGATCAACCTCAAATCGTAGTATTTTGGCAGCTTGTATAGGTTTCAGTTCTCTTGTCAAGATGGTGCCCATCCTAAGGGTAGAAGATAGGTTGGATGGTGCTACAAATTTTAGATTTTGGAAGACCAAAATTCTCCGTGTCTTGGAAGAAAATGATATTTTTAATTACGTGAAGGAAATTGTCTCAGAACCAACAAACGCTGAGAAGAAAGCCAGTCATAAGAAGAATGAAGCAAAGGCTAAGAGGATCTTGATAGATTCCATCAAGGACCATTTGGTTCCATATGTTACTGAGTTAAAGACTGCTAAAAAGATTTATGATGCCTTGGTGGGATTGTTCGAGAGTAAGAATACTAGCAGAAAATTGGCCTTGAGGCGTCAACTTCATTGTATCATGATGTCCATATCTGATTTAGTTGCCATTTATCTCATGAGAGTCTCCCAACTGAAAGATCGACTTAAGGCCATTGGAGATACCACTGATGATGTAGAGTTTGTTACAGTGGCTCTTAATGGATTTCCTTCTTCATGGGATCCATTTGTAAAGGGTATTTGTGCACGGGACGAGCTGCCCAAGTTTGATTAAATTTGGACTGATTGTGTCCACGAGGAGGCCAAATTATTGTCCAAGAACAACTGGCAGAGACCTCAGGATGAAGAAACTCAAGCCCTTGCAGCTCATGCAAGGAAAGGAAAAGGAAGAAGAAACTTTGATAAGAAGAATTAGGTGGAAGACTAGCTCCGGTTCAAGATCAAAAGAAGGATCTTTAAAAGATCAAGTGCTTCAAGTGTCATTCATTTGGACACCATGCCTCCCAATGTCCTTCGAAGAAAAGGAAGGGAAAGCAACATGCATCAACAACTGATGTTGATGATGATTTTGAGCATCTACCATAGAAGTCAAAGGAATCTAAACTTGATGAAATAGCAAATGAACTCTTGAGGGAATATTTCTGTCTTAGCTCTTGCAAGCGCTATTACTAACAATAGTGATATTTGGTTGGTGGACAGTGGTGCTTTTAGACACAAGACAAATTCACAAGATTTTCTCATGGATTTGATAGAGAGGGATTCAATATTGCAGGTGGATCTTGGAGATAATGACAAGTATGGATTGAAATGAGTTGGGACAACATCGTTTCAGATGGAGTTCGGAGATCCCTTACACATGAGAGATGTATTGTTTGTACTAGGATTGAAGAAGAACCCACTCTATTTCAACGTTGGCGGATAGAGGTTACAAAGTTGCATATGTAGATGGTCAAGTTCTTGTATGGCCTAAGGGCTTGAGCATAGACTCAATAGGAGTGAGGACTATACAAATTGTTAGGATGTCCAACCCAAGCATTGGTGCATGACAATATCAGTTTATATGAGTTATGGCATCAAGGACAATGTTAGATCGAGGTTAGTGGGGATGTTACTTTTGATGAGGAGGTAGCCTTTAGGAGGCCTAGAGAGTTTCATATGGAGATTGATAGTGAGGAGCTAGGGGCTTTGAAGGATGCAGGTAAAAATCCCTCTAGTCTAGTTGTTCATTGTGTTGAAGAAAGGTGTAACTAGGTTCGGTATTTATCAATGTAATTTTGATTTTTGTACTTGTCAAGAAAAAGAAATATTTTTTTTTGTAAATTATATGAATTGAGTTTCTTGCTCATTCCTTAGGTCTAGGAAAGTTAAAGAGTCAAAATCATGTGAAAGAGCTCTTCTTGAGCATGTATTAATGTACATGGGTGGACCTAGTGTCAAGCAGCCCTCCAAGACAAGCACCATCCTCCAAAGAAGAGAATTGCCAAATAAACAACGTGAAAAATAGTGAAGACGACTTCAAAGCATACATAGATTATATGTCGACTCAATAAGAGGGTCACGATGACATGCCAACTTAAATGAGTGGGTCAAACCACTATGAATAAGCGTATAAGCTTAGAGTCAAAGTCAAGAAATCTTTTGGACACACACGAAAGCTTCATATGGTACAATGGGATCTCGCATGAAATCAAGGTTGCATGTTTCGATTAAAGAAGGTTTCTATAATCTTCGATGGATATTACAGTGGCACATGCCCTTAATATATATATGATTACACTGCAATATCGGTACTCTGTCTTAGTGAAGAAAAACACTCCGTCTCAGCATCCCTGCACCGTCTCCACGCAAACGTTGTCTCGGTAGTGCAATCACTGGCTCGGTTTTTAATGATTACAACATTCAATGCCATCGCAATCACTGTGAGATATATGTACGATATTCAAACGTAGTTAAGGTATATTCTAAACATTCAAACTCAGCCATACTGTCTCGGTTTCATCGTGATTGCAGTCTTCAATGAAGTTATTCAAAACGTAGTCACCACGTAATAGGTTCTCGGCATGATCATGGATGAAAGGATACACTAACATCATTTGTCTGGGTTATATGTATATACACAGCCTTGATGTATATATGATTGAGAGAACCATATCGTTCTGAAGCAATTATACAATGATGACAGTTTTGATGCATTGGTAAGTATGATCTCAATGTAAGAAGAGCACAGTCATAATAAAAGTAAGAAGGAGGATCGTAGTGATCATTGTTATGAAAAGGATCTAAGTAATCCTACAGTGATACTCTGTCTCGAGATGCAACAACAGTCAAGATCTCGGTGGTGTAGAGTTGCAGACATAATGATGATCTCAGAAAAAGTGCAGTGATGATGACAATCATAACAATGCAAGAATAGGATTGGTGTCTTGGTCTTGGTGTTCATCAATTGGAATCTCTATAAGAAGAATTTTGTTCGGGTTTTCCTTTCCAAGAGGGAGAGGTTTTGGCCCTGGCGTAATGCGATATCTTTTTCTCTTGTCTCTTTGCTTTGATAGCTATTTGTTGAAGTAAGAAATATAAACATTAATGATAATAAGCCAAAGATTGTGCTAATAATCTAAAGACTAAATGCCTCACAAATAGTTATCATGATAAGAAGAATCTCATTAATTCAATCTGCCCTAGATTCTTCAACACATTGTTCAGACTATCAAGAGGAGTCAGTTGAGCAAGCAAAGTCGGTGGACTAGACTAGTGATGTTGTAGTGATTAGGAAGATACCAACATGGCTTTGTGACACTTTGTAACATGCAGAGAGGCATGCAACTCCGAGGAGTACTTTCAGGGAGAGCAAATGACCACAAATGTTCTTTGGGCTATATGGCATTGATGAGCCACATCATTGATTTTGAGCCTTCCAGTTATGAGGAGGCAGCATGCCAACAAGTTTGGATGGATGCCATGATTGAGGAGTATCTGTCCATCATGAAGAATGATGTGTGGGAGATAGTTCCGAGACCAAAGGGGAAGTCAATAGTGACTTCCAAGTGGATCTATAAGATCAAGCATGTAACAGATAACGACATTGAGAAGTATAAAGTGAGGTTTGTGGTGAGATGATTCTCCCAAAAATAGGGAGAGGACTATGAGGAGACATTTTTGTCCAATCGCAAGGTACACTTCCATTAGGACTATTATTTCTATTGCTTCAGTTATGGGTTGGAGGCTACATTAGATGGATGTAAAGATCGCATTCCTAAATGGTGTGATTGAGGAGGAAGTGTACATAGAGCAACCTCAGGGATTTGTGATACATTGGAAGGAGTGCCATGTTTGCTGGTTTAAGAAGGTTTTGTACAAACTCAAGCAGGCACGCAGGCCATGTTTTTCTATGATTAATGGATACTTGATTAGTTTGGGCATCACCAAGAGTGATGTGAATCTTGACCTTTACTTCATGGTGATCCTTTGATCTTGGTGCTGTATGATGATGATTAGTTCCTCATCGAAGTAAAGAGGCTCATTGTCGGGTGCAAGAGGGAGTTGGCTTTGGAGTTCAAGATGAAGGATCTTGGCTTGATGCATTATTTCTTGGGATTGGAGGTGTGGCAGAGACTAGGTGAGATATTCCCTGGACAAGGGAAGTACATAGTTCAGATCTTGAGGAGATTCGGTATGATGTACTGCAAGTCCATAGTTACACCTATGGTGACCAATCTAAAGATGCTGAGTGATTCTGCTTCAAATTCGGATTTGGTGGATCCCACGATGTATAAACAATTTATTGGATCCTTGATGTACCTAGTTAACACTAGGCCAAATATTTGCTTTGCAGTGAACAACATGAGCTAATATATGGTTGAGCCAAGGCATGTACATTAGGTTGTAGCGAAGCATGTGTTGAGGTAACTGCATGGTATAGTTGGATATGGTCTGAGATATGTCTCAGTTGGTGAAGTGAGGCTGCCGAGATATGTTGATTCTGATTGGGTCAAGAGTGCAGTAGACAAAAATGTTGATTTTCTAGTGCAATCAAGACTAGTATAGTTTTTCAAAATGATAACTACTTCCAATGACATAGTTAGACTTCTTCTAGCATTCCCATCACAAAGCATTTACACATGAAAAACTTCAACCATTCAATTTCATCAATAGAGTAATAGAGATCACAATGAACAATAAATAAGGGACAAGAGACACCAAAAATTATGCTTCAAGCCAGGGAAAAACCCACAAGCAGAAAACCCAACCAATCTTTCCTTATGAGAGAGAAATTTTGTTCATTAATACTACATCAAAATATTCCAACAAGATTCCAAATGTCTGAACTCAAAATGTCCAAGTCAAAAATAGTTAACGAAGAGAAAGAAAGTAAACTTTGGTCAAATTATAGGTCTGCAACAATAGGGTTGAATTTGGGCCCGTGGGAGCTCTAAACAGGAGGTTGAAATTCGGTCAAGGCCTTAGTGAACAGTCCCTACAATTCTTGGTCAAAGGAGAGGGAGTTGACCTGCAATCAACGGTCTAAAACAAAGGTAAAATCTTGGTCAAGACAAGTCAACAAACCATCTACAATCTTCGGCCTCCAAGCACAATGAAACCCTCAGTCAGACAAATCTAAAATAGTCCAAGTCAATGCAAGTCTAAGAAAGTCAAAACAAATAGAAAGAAGTTGGTCAACGTTGGTTTGAAATGTCTCCTTGACTCCTCACGTGTGGATTAGCCTTTGCGATTTTAGGATGAATGTGTGTTTATGAGATGCCAAAATGAGCTCCAATGATGCCTTATCTATATGTGGTTGAGGAGGTGCGTTTCACACATGTGAGCCGACTTGTCCTTCTTGAGGCCGACTTGGTCAATGTCAAAAATATGAATTTTCTCTATTAATTTCCAATGAAAATAGTGATCGTAGCTACACAATTTTTCAACACTTCCTCTTAGCTAGGGAGGTACTTTTCATTCACTCTCAAAAATCAATTTCCCCAGCCAATCCATAGGTCTCTCGGCTCACAGCCGAAGGGATAAGCAAAACTCTCTCTCTATCAAGGTCATCTCCCTCACCAATCCATAGGTCTCTTGACCCACCGCCTAAGGGAGAGAGCATCAATCTCATCATAAGGAAAGATACATAACATCCAACACATCCCACAAGCCACAACCCCATGGAATCCTGGTCAGTGCCCTACCGACTAGTGGGATCAATCAATAAAAGAAAACCAATCATATGCACAAGATACATCTCCCCAAACAATCCATAGGTCTCTCGGTCCCTGACCTAAGGGAGGAAACTCGAGATCAATCTCCTTGACTAATCCATAGGTCCGCTGGCCACTACCTAAGCGAGAGATCGCAAAATCAATGTCCTCGACCAACTTGATCTCCTAGTAAAAACTTAAGGGATCACTCCATGCCATGGAACCAAGCTCCTTGACTAGACTCACTGGCCTCCCGGTCAACCGTCCTAAGGGAGTGACAATCTTCCCGACCAATCCATAGGTCTCTCGGTCGCAACCTATGGAAGATTGTTGATCATATGATGTTGTACAATAAGTGCTCTCTCTCTTAGAGAGGGGTTCTCAACAACTCCAAGCTGTTCATTGAAATATGTGAACTTCATCCGGGACAACGACTTTGTCAACACATCAACAACCTGCTCATCAGTAGGGACATATTCGAGCCTTGTAGCTCCCCTCTTGACAATATTTCAGATGTAATGATATTTGACCTGTCATTAAACACGGGGTTTGCAGAAAGCCTCACACAACTTTGATTATCACAATATATAGTGGTCGATTCCAACACTTAATCAAACAAACCAACAAACAATTTCTGAAGCCACACAACTTCACAATAGGTTGAACATGCAACTATATACTTAGCTTTAGCTGTACTCAAAGCAACAAAAGTTTGCTTTCTACTAGACCATGAAATCATAGCGGCGCACAAACCAAAACATCATCCAGAGGTGCTTTTTCTATCATTAGAGCTTCCAACCCAGTCAACATTAGTAAATCCATGCTTGTTATTCTCCATTAAACAAATATTTTAGACAATATTCAATAATACCCTGCAAATATCTCATAATATGTTTTGCTGCAACCCAATGCACATGACGGGGCTCAACCGAGAATTGGTTCAATGTGTTGACAACATACCAAGTATCAAGTCTAGTGTTCACAAGATAGTTCAATGAACCAATCAGTTTGCGATACATAGAGGGATCGATCAAACCAGAATAACAATCTTGAATCTTCTTCAAAATCATCGCCGTAGGTGTGTCCATGGACTTGTAATCCATCATGCCAAACCTCTGAATTATTGAAATAGTATGTTTGCCTTAGCCAACAATGATTCCACTAGGATTTGCCAAATTTCCAATCCCAAATAATAATGCATAACACCAAGATCCTTCATTTCAAATTTAGAAACTAACTCCCTCTTACACTGGACATTTAGAACTTCAACCCCTGTTAGAAACAGATCATCTACATACAAAAACAACATCATGTTAATTTTAAGTATGTTCTATGCTAAGAGCAGTTTTTTTTTTTTTTTTGACAGTTAGCTCAATATCTTTTCCAGATTAGCAGTCACATCAGCATTAAAGTAAACTGCAGATAGAACATAAACATAAAATCGTTAGAAGACAAGCCAAGACAGAGAGGACACAAGATGTGGGCGCTAGCTAGGGACAAACCCCAATGTGGGGAAACCCTTGATCAATTCTTCTTATATGTTCTTCAATAGTTCAGCAGAGAGAGAGAGATAGTATGTTTACAACAGAAGTCAACACTTTGACTTATCTAGATAAGAGCATAAGATCATCTCTAAGAAGATGATACATGAGATCAGTTGAAGACATGTTGCTTCAACTGATTCTCCAAGGTGACTCCTCCACCTATCGTTGTGCTGCACATTTCGTCATCATGCTGCACCTCACCGTGCTGCACCATGCTGCACCCATCATCACTATGCTGCATCTCATCACACTTCATTAATCATGACTGTACCCATCACTGTATTGCATTATGTGCCATTGCTGCACCATGTTGCCATTATGACCTATGTGTTGGCTACATCTTGCTTTCTTGTTGTCCTTAGCATGCTTGCCGTTGCATGCTAGCTGTCCCTTGCATGCTAGTTGTAACATTGAATGCTTGTTGTATTTGCTGCTAAGTACCATACAGTTGTCCCAATGTTAGTTAATTGTCCCTTGCATGTTGCCCTCCTTCGGAGACATATGTTCTGGCTGTTCCGGTAGTTCCTGACAATTCTGGTTGTTCCCGACAGTTCCGACAGTTCTGGTTGTTCTCGGCAGTTCCCGACAGTTTTGGCAGCTCCGACAATTCCGGCTGTTCCCGACAGTTCCGACAATTCTAGTTGTTTTCGACAGTTCCGACTTCTGCCCTCTGCGTTAGCTTTCCCGCCTGTTCCGACAGTTCTCGACAGTTCTGACAATTCTGGCTATTCTTGGTAGTTCCGACAGTTCCGACTTTTCGCGGCAGTTCCAGCAGTTCTGGCTTTTGCCCTCTGCGTCAACTTTCTCGGCTGTTCTGGTAGTTCTGGCTGTTTTGGCTTCTGCCCTCTGCGTCAGCTTTCCCGACTGTTCTGGCAGTTCTAGCTATTTGCGACAGTTCCGGCTTTTCCCAGCAGTTCCTTCAGTTCCCGGCAATTCCGACTGTTTCCGGTAGTTCCGACAGTTCACAACAGTTCGGGCAATTCCGGCTATTGCTGGTAGTTCCGGCAGTTCCCAACAGTTCTGGCAGTTTCGGCAATTCCGGCTATTCCCGGCAGTTCCAGCTGTTCCCAATAGTTCCGAGAGTTCCAGCTATTCCCGACAGTTCCATTAGTTCTGGCTCTTCCGACTTTTCTCGACAGTTTCGTCTTCTGCCCTCTGGATTAGGGCAGCTTTATCCCTTAGGATTTCTCCTCCTACTAAAACCCAAAGACAAGTAGAGAAGAAGAGATCCCAAGTGTGTTGGAATGACTTGAAGGCCACCTCTATTTATATTAAAACGTTGAGCACAAGTGGGGTTTATTTGGTTGTTGGCCGACCTTGACGAATTGTCCCATAACACAAATAAATTCATATCTCCATGAATACTTATCACAATCGGATGATCTTTAGATCAATCCTACACCTCTCGATGAGAGGGATCCAATAAAAATATTATCTTTCATTAATAAGATGACCCACATGGAGTTTGGCCCTAGTTGCCAATTTTAACACTCCCTCTCAACTAGGGAGAACTCCATCCACTGATCCATGTCTGACCGTACTATCTTTGCCATTAGTGCCCTGCACTGCTCTGCTTTGCTAAGCTCTGCTTTTCTCTGCTCTGCTCTGCTGAACTATGAAGAAGAATTGATTGAGAATGTCTCATACCATTCTCTACTGACCCGAAGTCAGTTTCATCTGAAGAGAGTGTGTCACATCACTCTTATTGGCTCGAAGTCAGTCTTATTGATCCCAAATCAATATCACAAGAGAGTGTCTCAAACCACTCATACTGATCCCAGATCAGTTTCATTAATCCCAGATCAATAGAGGTCATCCTAGCATAGTACAGTAGATACATCGATGCGCCCATCGATAGTACTACTATGGTCCCTAACCGCATTTCCTTGCTCATTGATCAGATGAGAGGTACTTCCCATGAGTGCTAGACTGCATGGGTAGGATGCCTCGACAGGAGAACTAATCATCCTGTCCACAGGAGAACGAATCATCCCACCCCACAGTCGCCATGGGAAAACTAATCATCCCGGCCCACAGGAGAACTAATCATGCTGTTTCACAGTTGCCACGGGAGAACTAATCATCCCGGTGCACAGGAGAACTAATCATCCTGTTCCACAGTTGCCACGGGAGTACTAATCATCCTAACCCACAAGAGAACTAATCATCCTGTTCCACAGTTGCCACGGGAGAACTAATCATCCCGACCCACAGGAGAACTAATCATCTTGTTCCATAGTCGCCACAGGGTATCACAGGGGAAGGTTGAACCTGCCATCTTGTACATACCGCACCACCAAGGGAGGGTGAGTCGCCCTGTGGTCGTATGTTGCTCCAGTAAGTACCCCAAGCCCCTCAAAGCTCCCAGACCTCAATGCATGCAACATGCAAGACCCTTATAAGGAGGTCTCTCAACAACTCCAAGTCGTTTGGGAAAGTCACAGATTTGACCTTTCCTCGGGGCTTTGACAAAAGGTCTGCGACTTGTACATCAGTGTCAATGTGATCGAGCCTCCTCGCTCATCGACTTAACATATCCCAGATAAGGTAGTATTTGATGTCTATCTGCTGGAGCAATCATCGAATACAAGATTCCTCAATAATCGAATCCCCCCTCTGGTTGTCACAGAGAATCACAGTGGTATTCATCATGTGTACAAACAACTCACTTAAGAGCTTCTGCAACCATGCAACTTCACACGAGATCATACTCGTAGCTATGTATTCGGTCTCGACGATGCTTATAGTAACCGACTTCTGCTTCCTGCTCATCCATGATATCGAAGCAGAATCCAAAGAGAACCAGCACTGAGAAGTGCTCTAGTGATCCTCCACACTGCTTGCCCAGTCAACATTCGAATAATCATGCAGTTTCATATTTCCGGCAGTGTATCTCAATCCATGAGAGATTGTGCCCTGAAGATATCTCAAAAGATTCTTGGCACCAATCCAGTGAGGCTCAACCAAATATGAGCTCACCATGCTAACTGCAAAACATATGTACGGACGAAAGTTCACCAAGAACATCAACACGAATGAGTTTATGAAACTTAGAGGAATTTCCCAAATATGGTCTGACATCACTACCATATAACTTCTGAAAGTTAAGATCCTTGAGGTAGTCACAGGCTTGCAGTTTATCATTCTACATCCGGAATCCAACTCTCTCTTACTTTTGCAAATGAGAGGGTCTGCACCTGTCAGAAATAGGCCGTCCTTATAAGGTGCTAGTATGAGAGGTCTATCATCCACAACCTTCGGTTAATGGTTTGGATCGGTTTCGCTGCTAGTGAATCTCAGCTTCATCAGACAGCTATCAATCCTCTCATACTACGCCTGGGGTGTTTTGCTTCAAGCCATAGAGGGCTTTCTTCCACCTGTATACATGAGATTCCCGATCATGAATCTCAAACTCCTCGGGTTGTTCCAAACCCGTGGACCTGCTGCATGAGGGGAATGGTCCCCTTATAAGATTTTCCTTCGGTACATCTCAGACATGTACCTTCATGCTCTTCTTGAATTCAGGCATCCCTATCGCCATCTGACTCACATCGGGTAGAGCCCCATAGGTAGATCTCCAGTGTTATAGATGCGATATGTCAATTGACATGATCCCCAATGGACCATCTTGCAACTTGATATAAATTGCCAACCCTGAACCCATGAGAAAAAGCATCTTTGAAAATTCTATTTTTTAACACGTACCTTTTCATCGATGAATGCCACCCTGAAACCTTTGACTTCCATTTCCGAGATGGACACCAGGTTCTTCTTGCGATTAGGTACATAAAAGAGATTCTTGTAAATGAATAGAGTTACCCTCATTCAATTGAGGGGTAACATTCCCTACACCTTTTCTGGGATAGGTGGCACCGACTCCAAGTATAATCCCACAGTTGTTTCCGTCTCTACCAAATTCGAGAGAGCACCCCTCTATCTGATGAGGTGCCTTGAAGCACTACGATCAATAAGCCAGATTTCCAAAGAATCTGAAGGAGAGGGCCAATACAAGATAACGCTTCTTTATCTTATTAGAAACAACATTTGATTCTTCATACCTGGGGTTCCTTGCTTTCTTTGAAGAGTCAGTTGTTTCCTTGATGACCTGCATTACCTGTCATTCCTCTAATCATTGAAGATGTCCCTGGAATGATTGTTATCATCATTAAGCATGTGTCCCTACCTCAGACACTCCTTCGCATAATGGCCGAACTTATTACGACCAAGGCATCTGCCTTTCCTTCCACCCTTATTACGACCAAGTGATCTTTAGGTAGGCCATCAGAAACTTCTGCTGCGCCATTCTGATAATATTCTCTGCTTCGACTTCACCCTTGGTGAATTTGAAGAGGGATGAGGAATCGATTGATCATTTTATTTTTCCTTTCCCAACTGTCTTCGATGATTGCTCTTTGACTCTTGCTTGGGCATTGCCTTCACCTTAGCTCTGATACCATGTTAATTTTAGGTATGTTCTATGCTAATAGCAATTTTTTTTTTCACAGTTAGCTCAATATCTTTTCCAGATTAGCAATCACATCAGCATTAAAGTAAACTGCAAATAGAACATAAACATAAATCGTAGAAGACAATCCAAGACAAGAGGACACAACATGTGGCGCTAGCCAGGGACAAACCCCAATGTGGGGAAACCCTTGATCAAGTCTTCTTATATGTTCTTCAATAGTTCAGTAGAGAGAGAGAGATAGTACGTTTACAACAGAAGTCAACACTTTGACTTATCTAGATAAGAGCATAGATCATCTCTAAGAAGATGATACATGAGATCAGTTGAAGACATGCTGCTTCCACTGATTCTCCAAGGTGACACCTTCACCTATTGTTGTGCTGCATTTCGTCATCATGATGCACCTTACCGTGCTGCACCATGCTGCATCCATTATCACTATGCTGCATCTCATCACGCTTCATTAATCATGACTGTACCCATCACTGTATTGCATTATGTGCCATTGCTGCACCATGTTGCCATACTGACCTATGTGTTGGTTGCATCTTGCTTGCTTGTTGTCCCTAGCTTGCTTGTTGTCCGTAGCATGCTTGCTGTTGCATGCTAGATGTCCCTTGCATGCTAGCTGTAACATTGCATGCTTGGTGTATTTGCTGCTAAGTACCATACAACTGTCCCAATGTTAGTTAGTTGTCCCTTGCATGTTGCTCTCCTTCGGAGACATATGCTCTGGCTGTTTTGGCAGTTCCCGGCAGTTCTGACAGTTTTCGCTGTTCTCGGCAGTTCTGGTTGTTCCCCGCAGTTCCGGCAGTTTCGGCTGTTCTCGGCAGTTCCTGGCAGTTTTGGCAGTTCCGATAATTCCGGCAATTCCCGACAGTTCGGGCAATTCCGGTTGTTCCCGACAGTTCCGGCTTCTGCCCTCTGCGTCAGCTTTCCCGCCTGTTCCGGCAGTTCCGGCTTCTGCCCTCTGTGTCAGCTTTCCCGCCTGTTCCGGCAGTTCTCGACAGTTCCGGCAGTTCCGACTATTCTCGACAGTTCCGACAATTCCGGCTATTCCTGCTATTCTCGGCAGTTTCGGTAGTTCCAGCTTTTCCCGACAGTTCTGGCAGTTCTCGACAGTTTCGGCTTCTGCCCTCTGCGTCAACTTTCTCTGTTGTTCTGGCAGTTCTGACTGTTCCGGCTTCTGCCCTCTGCGTCAGCTTTCCCGACTGTTCTGACAGTTCCAGCTTTTCCTGGCAGTTGCGGCAATTCCCGACAATTCCGGCAATTCCGGTTGTTCCCAGTAGTTCTGACAGTTCTGACAGTTCTTAGCAGTTCCGACAATTTCGACAATTCCGGCTATTCCCGGCAGTTCCGACAGTTCCTAACAATTCTGGCAGTTCCGGCTATTCCTGGTAGTTCCGACAGTTTCGGTTGTTCCTGGCAGTTCCGACAATTCCGGCTATTCTCGACAGTTCTGGTTGTTCCCGGCAGTTTCGGCTTTTCCGGCAGTTCCGGCTTTTTCGGCTTTTCTCGACAATTTCGTCTTTTTTCCTCTGGATTAGGGCATCATGATCCCTTAGGATCTCTCCTACTAAAACCCAAAGACAAGTAGAGAGGAGGAGATCCCAAGTGTGTTGAAATGACTTGAAGGCCACCTCTATTTATGCTAAAGCGTTGAGCACAAGTGGGGTTTATTTGGTTGCTGGTCGACCTTGACGAATTGTCCCATAACACAAATAAATTCATATCTCCATGAATACTTATTGGAATAAGATGATCTTTAGATCAATCCTACACCTCTCGATGAGAGGGATCCAAGAAAAATATCAGCTTCCATTAATAAGATGACCCACATGGAGTTTGGCCCTAGTTGCCAATTTTAACACTCCCTCTCAACTAGGGAGAACTCCATCTGTTGATCCATATGTCCAACTGTACTATCTTTGCCATCAGTGCCTTGCACTGCTCTGCTCTGCTGAGCTCTGCTTTGCTCTACAGTTCCGGCAGTTACGGTAGTTCCAACAATTCCGACTGTTCCCGGTAGTTCCGGCAGTTACAGTAGTTCCAACAATTCCGACTGTTCCCGGTAGTTCTGGCAATTGCGGTTGTTCTTGGTAGTTCCGGGTTCTACCCTCTGCGTGAGCTTTCCCGCCTGTTCCGACAGTTCCGGCAATTTCGGCTGTTCCCGATAGTTCTAGCAGTTCTGGCAATTCTGGCTATTCGGGCTATTCCTGGCAGTTCCAGAAGTTCTGGCTTTTCTCGGCAGTTCAGGCAGTTCCCGACAGTTCTAGCTTCTGCCCTCCGTGTCAGCTTTCCCGGCTGTTCCGGATTCTGCCCTTTGTGTCAGCTTTCCCGACTGTTCGACAATTTCGGCTATTCCCAGCAGTCCGACAGTTTTGGCTTTTCCCGGTAGTTCCAGCAATTCCGGTTGTTCTTGGTAGTTCTAGCAATTCCCAGCAGTTCCGGCAATTCCGACTATTCCTGACAGTTGTTACAGTTCCCAGCAGTTTCGACAGTTCGGACAATTCCGGCTATTCCCAGCAGTTCAAACAGTTTTGGTTGTTCCCGATAGTTTCGACAATTCTGGCTATTCTTGGCAGTTCCGTCAGTTCCGACTGTTCCCGGCAGTTCTATCTTCTGCCCTCTGGATTAGGGCAGCATTATCCCTTAGGATCTCTCCTCCTATTAAAACCCAAAGACAAGTAGAGAGCAAGAGATCCCAAGTGTGCTGAAATGACTTGAAAGCCACCTCTATTTATGCTAAAACGTTGAGCACAAGTGGGGTTTATTTGGTTGCTGTCCGACCTTGATGAATTGTCCCATAACACAAATAAATTCATATCTCCATGAATACTTATCGGAATCGAATGATCTTTAGATTAATCCTACACCTCTCGATGAGAGGGATTCAAGAAAAATTTCAGCGTCCATTAATAAGATGACCCACATGGAGTTTGGCCCTAGTTGCCAATTTTAACACATCAAGGGCTCACCTTCAACAACTTTGAAATACAAGTTAGGATCAACATCGCTCTTTTTGAAGCCAAGACTCAATAAGTAACCATCAATGCGTGAGTACCATGCATGAGGAGCTTGCTTCAGCCCATACAGGGATTTCCTCAATTTGCAAACATGTGTTTATCTATTATGGACCTCAAAACCTCGTGGTTGTTCATGCACGAGAAGCTTGCTTTAGACCATATAGGGCTTTCCTCAATTTGCAAGCATGTGTTTCTCTATTATGGACCTCAAAACCTCGAGGTTGTTCAATATAGACTTCCTCTTTAATGGCTCCATTCAAAAAAGCAGTGTCGACATCAATTTGATGCAATTTCCAACCTGAAATAGAAGCAAGAGCATGACTGAGCTGTTGAGAAATCTATAGGGCAATGCTTACAATTATTTCTCTTTACTTGATAATTGTTTGTGATGTCTTTTTACTTATTAGCTTTGTTACTTATTATTATATGCATGTATCATCAAACAACTACCAAAAACAAGAAGAACAAGAACACAAAATATAGGCTGCAAGCCAGGGCCAAAACCTCTCCACTTAAGGGGAAAACCCACAGATCTCTTCTCTTCCTTATAGATTCTTCGATTGATGAATTCGAAGAACCTTGATCCAGTCAAACCCAGTCAAATCTCTTCCAGTAGCACTTCTTCGACCTTTAGTTGCAGAATTTCGGCCTCCATTACAGATCTGAAATTTCGGCCCCCCAAACAGTTGTTGCTGCCACCCGTGTGAGCTTCGAGCTACGTTTTGAGCCTTTCTTTGACCTTCGCTTGTCTTTCCCTCACTTCTGGAGCTTGAGGATGGTCCTTGGTGACCTTCGCTTGACCTACTTGCCTTCTTTTCTCCAAGATTGAACTTGTAGATAAAAACCCTAGATTTGTTGCAGAAACCCTAGTTCTCCTTAGCACGTGTGGGAAAGAATTATCCCAAACAAAATCCTCCTCCATCCTCTTCCTTCTTTGCTACGATCGAGTTTCCTCCTATATATAGACTCTTCAAGGTGGACGTGGTTCTTCCTTTTACGCTAACTTGCCAACTGCCAGGCGAACTTGGTCTTGGAGGGTATCTGGACACTTTTTAAGACAAGTAATTTTCTTTACAAGTTACAATGTGCCTGATGGGGTCTTCAACTTATGACAATGACTCTTTTGACTTCTTGACCTAAGACAAACCCTAGAAGCACTCAATGGGTGCTTGACCTATAAATAAAAGATCTTGAGCATGAAACCCATGCTCCAAAATTAATAATAATATTAATTTTCTTTCATTTTACACTTTACAAGAATCAAAAGTACATTTCATCTTAATGAAGACCGAACCTAGTTACACATTTTTCAACACTCCCTCTTAACGAGGGAGGTATTCATAAATGATACATGGACATTCTCAATTTGAAGAGATCTCATAAGAGGAGTCAGATTGGTAACCCATCTGTTTAGCATCATACCAACCAACATTGTCACATAGCAAGGCCTTGATGGACAACTCATCTCTCCACAAGATCAGAGCACAGTGCTGATGAAACCAATGATTTATAGACACCATCATCATCGTCTCTCAAGTTACATACTCTACCTGGGTGTTTACAGAGTATGGCCTTCTTTGGACTATTCTTATCTTGGATAGCCTACCCTCAAAGAATATTAGTCCATGGCTACTCTTATCTTGGATGCCCTACCTCATTCTCAGAGTATTGGATGCTAGATGCTTACCCAATCCTCCATTTTGTCTTCCCAAATGAAGACAAGAATGATGTGTCTATCTCTCCCTCTCAACTACGAAGGATACGTCAACGAAACCAAGTTTGTCTCTCAAATACACAAGCTTCTTATTAGGAAGAAATTTTGTGAATATGTTAGCTACTTTCTCATCAACGGAGATATATTGTAGCTGCAACACACCGTCTTGTACTAGCTTCTAAATGTAGTGATACTTGTTGTTGATATGCTCTGTCTTTCCATGAAACACTGGGTCTTCAGACAATCGTATACAACTGGTGTTATCACAATGTATCACTGTAGGGTTCATTGGTCCTTCAAATAGGTCAGATAGCAGCTTCCTCAACCAGAACGCTTCTTTGCTTACTTCACAGGCTGCAATGTATTCTGCGTCTGCCGTACTCAAAGCAACTGTATCTTGCTTTCTGCTCATCCATGAGATCATGGAGGATCCTAAACTGAAACATCCTTCTGTAGTGCTCCTTCCATCTTGCTCACTGCCTCCCCAGTCGGAATCTGTATATCCAATCAGGTGGACATCATTCCTCCTATCATACTTCAGGAAGTGGTGGATGGTTCCTCGAAGATATCTCAGAATATGTTTTGCTGCTATCCAATGATCATGCTTCGGCTTCACTTGGAATTGACTGAGAACATTTACTGCAAATATGTCTGGTCGAGTATTCACCATGTACATCAGTGATCCAATCAGTTGTCTATTCTTGGAAGGATCCAACTCGCTCGATTCATAACTCCTTAGGCTTTTCAAGTTTGTGATCATTGGAGATGTCATTGGTTTGCAATTCATCATGTCAAACCTCCTCAACATCTTGATCACATACTTCCCTTGACCCAGATAAATCTCATCAGGTTCTTGTCAGACTTCTAGTCCCAAATAGTAATGCATCAGCCCTAGATCCTTCACATTCTTCAATTCGACCTTCTACACTTGTCAAGAGAAGATCATCTACATACAGAAGAATGATTACTGATTCACCCTTCACAACCTTAATATAAAGGTTTAGATCAACCTAATTCTTTGTGAAGCCTAATCTCTGAAGTTATGCATCCATCCTAGCATACCATGCCCTTGGTGCTTGTTTGAGGCCATATAATGCCTTCGTCAATCTGCAAACATATGCCTTTCTGCCTTTAACTTCAAATCCCAAGGGTTGTTCTATATAGGCTTCCTCATCAATTGTGCCATTCAGAAATGCAGTCTTGACATCCATTTGGTGGATGTTCCATCCTATCGATGCTGCCAAAGAGACCAACAAACGTATAGTTGTATACCTTGCAATCAGAGCAAATGTATCTTCATAGCCAATGCCTTCAAGTTGAGAGAAACCCTTAGCCACAAATCTTGCCTTATACTTGTCAATACATCAATATGTTGCATGTTTGATCTTATAGATCCATTTGGAAGTTACCACAGATTTGTCTCCGGGCCTAGGCATGATCTCCCAAACACCATTCTTCATTATCGATTGATATTTTTCATTCATGGCATCCTTCCATTCTTGATGATCGACAACTTCTTCAAAAGTGGATGACTCTGCTTCTATTAGTTTTGTCATGTAGGCTGCATACCTAGAATATTGTTTGGGCTTCTTGCTTTCCTTGAATGTGCCTTGAGTTGCTCCATGACCTTTTGCAGCAAGTAGTATTGACTTCAACCAATTAGGTCTCTTTCTTGATTTTAGGATGACCACAGGTTGAATAGATTCACTGGGACTTTCATCTTCATGGTGAGATTCTTCTTCTTCCTTGTCAACTTCTTTTTCAAATACTAGAAGTTCTTCATCGTCAGAGTCCATGGGAAATTCCTTTGATTTCTTGAATGCAATACTTTAATCAAATATGACATCTCGACTGACTTCTATACATTGTCCTTCCTTTATGTAGATTCTATAGGCCTTAGAGGAGTTGTTGTAGCCAACAAATTTTCCTCTCATGCCTGATGGATCCAACGTCTTTATTTTTTCCTTTGGTATATGAATATATATAGGACAACCAAATATTTAGAGATGATCTACAATTGGTTTCTTCCTAGTGAATACTTGTTCTGGAGTTCTGTTATCTGATGACCCGTGGGGACTTCGATTTTGAATATATATGTGGAAATTCCCAAATCTAACACATTAGAAACCCCTACTGCAATTTTTGGTTTACTATCTCCTACTTGTTCTTTACTTTAACAAGTTATTTAATTGCATAAGCATCAAAGTAAACACAATTGCAACCTTCACTAATATACATATCACGCACTGAAGTAAACAAAAACAATAACACAAGGGACACCGTTATTTTTGGACAATCGTCCCCGGAAAAACCCAATTTGTGAAAACTGCTGCAGCATATAGAGGGTTTGTATTATTAAGCAGATTTCGTGAATACAACTAGGGTGCCATAAATGGCTCACTCAACAGAGAATATCCTCTGCAGTAGTACCTCTATCCGGAGACAAATATTTAGGCAAATCAACAACCGGATGATCAAACCCCACAGCGACTCTTGGGATCTGCGTCTTCCTATCCCGGCTCAGGATTTGTTGATTAGCTCCTAGTCTGCCCCACAAAATCTCCCAACGCTTCCTCTGAGGCCCTTTGTGTCCTCTGCGTCAGCCTCGACGGCTTCTGCGTCAGCCTCTACGGCCCTTTGCATTCTCTGCACTGGTTTCTTCGGCCTCTGCGTCAACCCCTCTCCCGGCACTGCGCTGTCTCTCTTGGCATTGCGCTGCCTCTCTGCTATGTATTCTTCGGCCTCCTGCCGAACTGCCCCTCACTGCAACCAATCACTTGCTCGATTTCCTCAGCAAACCTCGCCCCAAAAAATCGAACTCACTGATCTCTCTTGGTTTGTCTCCAACTAACCCTCAAGCCTCCTCTTATACTTTTCCTGTTGACGAATCAACGACCGAGATTAGGTCCCTAATCAACGACTAAGATTAGAATTGGCTTGATCCTTGTCACTTAGTACTTTCTCACCCATATTATATTAATACACATTAATATTTTAATTTTTCTAAGTTTAGACTTAGGAACTCATTAAAAATATTAATTATTTTAATATCTCTTCATCCAGGTGGAATTCCTCCAAATGATTTCTGGGTTTTAGAGATCTCATGTGTCTTAGCCTCTCCACCAAATTTTATTGCTAGAGCACATCCGATGCTACCAAAAATCAACAATATACAGTTGTCTTAGTGGCTTCTCCCCATAGAAATTTTGGTAGATTTTGATCATGCAACATTGCTTTTACACTTTCCTCAATGTATCGGTTCTTTCGTTCTGCAACTCCATTTTGTTCGGGATTGTATGGGACTATCAACTCCTTCTTAATCCCAGACTCCTTACAGAAAGCTATAATTTCCTTGGATGTATACTCTCCTCCATTATCGGACCTTAGTATCTTGATTTTCCTTACTGTAAGGTTCTCAACTTCAACTTTGAATCCTTGAAACCCGAGTTTCCCTTGAAGGATCATCTATAAGTGTGACATAATATAGATGACCTCCAAGTGATTTAGGAGTCATACGACCACAAACATTGGAATGAATAAGATCCAAGATTTCTTTTGACCGTGAAGCACTGCTTCCAAATGATCTCTTGATATTCTTACCCAATGCACATCCTTTGCATAGTCCTTTGTGATCTTCTTTCGATTCGGGGATTCCTTCTACTATAGAACTTAGGGTTGGAAGGATTTTGAAATGAAGATGACCAAATCTTCTAGCCAGATTTCACATGGACTGATTTCAATGTGAACTTGTGCAAGAGAGATATCAACCTGTAAAAGCTTCCTTCACGAATGCCAACTACTCTAGCGTTACTCTATCAACCTGCAAAGTCTTCCTTCACGAATACCAATTACTCTAGCATTACTCTATCAACCTGCAAAGTCTTCCTTCACGAATACCAATTGCTCTAGCATTACTCTATCAACCTGCAATGTCTTCCTCCACAAATACAAATTACTCTAGCATTCTTTTCGGGTTCTTCATTTTCATTCGCTGTATGTGCTCCACCTCTTTCCTTCCTTTTATTGTTTTTCTTGTTTTCTGGGTCTTTGGGACAATCTGTTAAAATGTCCTTATCCATTGCATCTAAAGCATTGCACCATAGTTGTGGGAGAGCGCCCCCCCCTCGAACCCGCTCCCGAATCACGCTCCAGGCGGGAGCGGCTCCGGAGCGCGCTCCCGAAATTTTTTTTTTGCTCCCTGCCATTTTCGGGAGCGCTGTAGGGAGCGGTCGCTCCGTCGCTCCCGGAGCGAAATTTTAAGCCCGGGAGCGATCGGGGAGCGATCGCTCCCGATCGCTCCCGGGCATTAAAAAATCTCTCCGGGAGCGACGGAGCGACCGCTCCCTACAACGCTCCCGAAAATGGCAGGGAGCGCAAATTTTTTTTCGGGAGCGCGCTCCGGAGCTGCTCAAGCCCGGAGCGCGATTCGGGAGCGGTTGCGAGGGGGGGGCGCTCCCCCACAACTATGGTGCAATGCTTTAGATGCAATGGATATGGACATTTTAACAGATTGTCCCAAAGACCCACAAAACAAGAAAAACAATAAAAGGAAGGAAAGAGGTGGAGCACATAGATCGCTCCCGATTGCTCCCGCGCATTAAAAAATCGCTCCGGGAGCGTTTCGGGCGGCGCCGGGAGCGATCTGGCAGAAAAAAACCTGCGGACTAAAAAAAAAATTAAATTAAAAAAAAAAATTTGTTTTAAAAGCCCAATGGGCCTAAAAAAACTTCATTATCACTTCATTGAGTTGAGTTTGTTGGAGAGCAAGAGCAAAGGAGCAAGGAGAAGCGAGGAGCAAGCCTGCAGAGGTAAGTAACTTAGTAATTTAGCTAGTTTAGTTAGTTTAATTTAGTTAGGTAGTAATTTAGTTAATTTATTTTAGTTTATTTAGTTTATTTAGTTTTAAAATCATGAATTTAAATTAAATTAATTAATCGCAATAAATTAAATTAATTTGCAGATTCAAAACCCTACAAACATCAAACACCATGGATCTGGCTATATTTCTTGGCATTTTCCTCTTCTTGGTCCCTTTTATGGTTATTATGGTGCTGGAGAGTAGGAAACAGAGGGGCCAAACTGAAGAGGGGTATGAAGAAGCTGGAGAAGGTCGAATTGATGAAAACCCCGGTGAGGAGGAGCTGGAGGAGGGTGAACATAACCCTCAAAAAACTAAACAAGACCAAACCCCATTGTGGAAATATGTTAACAGGGCTGAAACAGGGAGAGGGGGTGGAA
>APFE030927113.1:90671-128675 GCA_000404065.3 Pinus taeda | reverse complement strand
CATATATGTATCAAAAATTAAAAAATATAAAAAATATATATATTTTTAAAAAATTGCTCCCAGATTCGCTCCCAAACCGGGAGCTTCTAAAAATGGTCGCTCCCGCTCCCGTTTTCGCTCCCGCTCCCCGCTCCCGCTCCCAAGCAACATTGCATTGCCTTTGGACATACCTAAATTGCTTCGTCGCTGATTGATGTTCCTTTGACGAGGTTCGAACTTTCCAAACTTTCCTTTCTTCTTCTTTACTTTAGTAGCAAAAGCTTGAGACTTTTCATTTTGTTTGGTGTCATTTTGGGCCTTTATTCTTGTTTTTTCTATCATACACAAAGACCATATCTCATCAAAGTTCGGGGTGTCCTTTCTTGAATAAATGCTTGTCACAAAACTACTCCATTTGGGAGGTAATGCATTGATTATACAAGTTATTTGTTCAAAATCAGTGACAACTTCTCCAAGCCCTTGTAATTGATCCCTTAATTGTGTAGACATTCAAGAGATATGAGGTCAAGTCTTCATCCTTTGATAAACTTGTCTTGTAAAGCTTATTCCTTGGTTATATCTTCTAAATTGTAGTACTTATTGAATACAACTTCACCAACTTTTCATATATTCTTTAGATGTGTTCAAATTTGCAACAAAAAGGAATGAGATGGTCCTTAATGGATTCAATGAGGATCCTTTGAGCCCTCACTTCTCCTTTCATGTACTTGGTCCATTCTTGAGACTTATCTTTCTCTAGTTCTGCAACTTTGCCTAGAACATAGTCCATGAATTCATTTTATACAAGTATCTAATCTATTCTTTTCTTCCATGCTTGAAATTTTGTTGACCCATCAAACTTATTACCTTTGTTTACAAAATGAAGTCATTTGATTTCAAGATTGTGCCATAGAGAATAACGTAGTACTTACTTGATATAAGAGTGTCTAGCTTGATAAAGAGATCTTCAAATACCTTGATGTTCCCAAAACTTCCAAGAGACTTCAAACTTGCCCTAGAATGATGACTTCTAGGATGCCTTGAACAATAGTGTCTTCAAGCTGCTCCAAAGAGTGTAGATGATGTTCCCAAGATTCTTGATGCTTCCTTGCCTTATAAAGAACCTTCAAAGGGATCATTGTTCTTCTTCAAAATAAAAAGCCTTCAATGGCGTAATAGCCTTTCTTCAAGATGAACCTTTTTGAGTCCTCTTCCTCGTATTCTTCCTTGTATCCTTTGTAGTGTCTTTCCTCGTGTCCTTGTATCCTTCAAGTTGCCTTCTTCACCTTAGCTGTGATACCATGTTGAGAAATCAATAGGGGCAACAATTAGGATGATTTCTCTTTACTGGATAATTGCTTGTGAAGTTATGTTGGCTTCTTATTAATTTTATTGCGTTCTGTTCATCAAACAATCACCAAAACCATAAACTATGAAGATACACAATAGACAATGAACACAAGATATAGGCTCCAAGCCAGGGAACCCCTCCAAGGGGAAAACCCAAAAAATTCTTCTCTTATAGAATCAGAGCAAATGATGAATCCAAGACCTAAACAACAAGACCCAAGTCAACCCTCCTCTCAATCTCTTTCAACAAGACAAAGTCAACTCAAGTCAAAACTCTCCAAACCAGCTTAAGCTTCAGAATTTTAGAATTTTGGCCCCTGACTTCCGAATTTCAGACCTGCAGTGAATTTGCAACTTCGACCCTGCAACAACTTCAGAACTTGGCACATATGAGAGATCTAGGGAAAATTTTAGGGAAGATACTTTGTTTTTCCTTCCTCCTTTGGCTTGGCTTTCTCTTGATTTATTGTTCATCCTTCTTGAATTTCGTACTTCTTTTCTTGGAGATCAAACTTGCTTGCATGGTGCTTCAAATGAGGTTGAATTTGTCTTTATTTTTATACACATCCAAGAGGTCCAACTACCCCTTCTAGCGCCGACTTGATGAGGCAGGGTCAACTTGGTCTTGAGGGTACAAAAATAACATTTTTGACTCAAATAAATTTCCTTTTCCACTTTCTTTTCAAAATCCAAATGGGACTTGACTCTAATACAATATTTTGACCTGTGACAAATATTCTTTTGACAATAAACCCTAGAATCGTACTTCTTTTCTTGGAGATCAAACTTGCTTGCATGGTGCTTCAAATGAGGTTGAATTTGTCTTTATTTTTATACACATCCAAGAGGTCCAACTACCCCTTCTAGCGCCGACTTGATGAGGCAGGGTCAACTTGGTCTTGAGGGTACAAAAATAACATTTTTGACTCAAATAAATTTCCTTTTCCACTTTCTTTTCAAAATCCAAATGGGATTTGACTCTAATACAATATTTTGACCTGTGACAAATATTCTTTTGACAATAAACCCTAGAAGCATGAAGAACATGCTTGACCTAGATAAAAAATCAATTTGACAATGAAACTCATGCTTGAAAAATAATATTTCTTTTTCTTCTTTTTGATCTTTTACATAAGATATGTACAATCGCAATTATGAAGACCGAACCTAGTTACATTTTCTAACATCTCACAGTTCACGACACCTCTTTTAGACCTCACTATAAAGGGAGCTTTGAGTTAGATAGATGAGGCACAAGCGACCTTTGAGTGGATGAAACAGGGGATGAGTTCATGTCCTGTGCTAGCTTTACTAGACCTTACTCAACCATTCGTGCTTGAGTGTGATGCTTCAGGGATAGGGATAGGATTCGTGTTGATGGATAATAACCATCCCATTGCTTTTGAGAGTTGCATACTTAAGGAATATGAGTGACATTACTTGATATACGAGAAGGAGATGTTAGCCATCATGCATGCATTGGCCAAATTTAAATAATACTTGGTGGGGAACAAGTTTAAGGTGAAGACAAATCATAATAGCTTATGGTTCCTCATGGAGCAGAAAGAGTTGAGTGAGCAACAACAAAAGTGGATTAGTAAAGTTCAAGCATGATTTTGAAATTGACTATGTTAAGGGAAAGAACAATGTGTTAGCAGATGCCCTTTCCAGAGTACCATCCATCCTCTCTCTCATGGAGATTTCAATTGACTGGAATTCTCTCTTGTTAGTTGTGTACTCCAACAAATTTGCTTGTGAGATCTTTTGATGGACTAACCCAAGATGATAGGTACTGAGTTATTGATAACATCATTTGCTACATAGAGAAGATCTACCTAGTGCCAAAATCTCAACTTAAGGAAAAGATCATGCATGCAGTGCAGAACTCACTACTGGCAGGGCACCCTGGGTATTTGGAAACTTACAGGAAGATTAGGGAAAGATTCACATGGAAGGCTCTTAAGACGAATGTGTTGAGATTCGTGAGGGAGTGCAACATTTGCAAATAGGATAAAGTAGAGCATACTCATCCGACAGGGTTACTTCAACCACCTCCCATTCCAAAGCAAAAATGGGAAAGCATCTCAATGGATTTCATCACGGAGTTACCTTAGGTGTAGGGGAAGGACTACATTTATGTGGTAGTTGAAAGACTCACAAAGTTTGCACACTTCTTCACCATACCTTCTAGATACTCTACAACATAGGTAGTAGAGTTATTCTTCAGAGGGATATTCCTATCGCACGAACTGCGAAAGACCATTGTTAATGGCAAGGACAACAGATTCACGGGAGGATTTTGGAAGGAGTTGTTAAGTTTGATTGGAACAGAGTAACACCGAGTACTAGTTATCACCCATAGACAAATGGGCACACCGACATAGTAAACAAATGGCTAGAGGGCTATTTGAGAAACTATGTGTTAGGCCAACAAAAAGCCTGGATAAAATGGTTACACTTGGGAGAGCATTGTTATAACACCACTATGTCAATTGGAATGACACCTTTCAGAGCCTTGTATGGGTATTGTTGTCACACAGAATGTCCAGGCACCGCGACAATGGCTCAGATCGGGGGCTGTCACCTTGATCCCCATTCTCTCCGTTTAAATTGTCTCCCTACAACAGGCTAAGGGGGGTGGACCCTACAAAAATTGAATGAAGGAGGACTAGTTGGGAAACAACCAGTCCGAGAGACATGGTTGAACGACCAAATACTTGTTTAGATCTAGCAAAACTTAAATGATTTGATTTATTCAATTGATACCAGTGCCTTGTGGAGTCAACTATCTTGCTAAGAAAGTTAGGACCAAGTATATGGTGGACAATTGCTGCTAAGGAAAATGTTATTATGATGAAAAGAAATGCAAGATGCGATTAACAAAAGGATGAGTGAGTAGTCTTGAGGTAAGATCGTTTAAGACTCAAGTACTTAGTATTGATTAACTTTATGACAAGAGTACTTAATGAAATGAAGAGACAATCTTATACAAGACAGAGTGAAATATCTCAAGTGCCAATAAGATACACAAGATATATGCTCTTAAAGAAAGATCGCTATTACGCTGAAAAAATTATAATAACCACAAGCCAATAATGATTTTAATGTCAAGAAAAAGAACTAGATGATTTATCTAATTTATGCTTCAATGAAAATTACTTAAAAATTCCAAAACTACTTGAGAGATATTCAAATAGCCCAAGTTTTCTAATAGATCCAAATCGAATGCAAGCCTTTTCAATGATACTTAGCTCAATAGATTTCAAAATATTTACCATTCACCAAACAGGAAAACCTTTGTTAATTTAATATATTAGATTTATTTGTTCCAAGTGTGTGAAATGAATTTCCTTTAGGCAATGAGCTTGTGTGTATGTGATTCAAAAACTCAGAAAATAAGAGTTTAAACTTGGATTTTATTGCCAATAATTGTACCAAAAATTTGTTGACCTGAACTTATGTAAATAGTCATCCAAAAGCACTAATTTTCAAAGATTAGATTTATGACAACAACAAATTTTCTAATGACAACAGTAAAATTAAAATGCCAAACTAAGCCAAATATGCCAAACAAATTCTGAATTGTGTTATGAACTCAAATCACTTTAAATTTCAGAATTTAATCTTATGGCAGCCAATATGTTTTGGTGATAAAAAGAGCAGCAAAAAAGACTTTATGATAGCAGGGAAATGCTTGCTACAATCAAGAAGATTACCCTTCTAGATTCTTATGACAGTTACTTCCACAACAATATTAAAACTCTTAACTTTCAGAGAATTGTTTTTTAGGACAATAGTAATTGTGTAGGATAGCAACAAACAAATGTTATGACAGCAACAATATGACAATGAAAACAGTAAGCTATCAATGCTATCTTTATACCAAAAATTTACCGAATTTTTTCCAAACTTAACCACATGAATTATAAAAGAATTTTAGCCTGTTATGATGTGATTTCCAGAATTATATCAGATCTTATATACTTATTACAGTGAGCAATTAAAATATGAAATAGGCTTGATGAATTCCCAACTCAAGAAATGAATTCCTTAATTTGTTAGACAACTTGGGCATTGATTTTAGGTTAAACCCACATGAAATTTTGCCACCATTAAAAAGGTATATGATTGTTGTAGCAAACAATGAAGAAAAATAGAGTTTAGAGATCAAAACCTTAGGCCCTAGGCTTTGAAGATCACTTGCCCAAGTTGCCAAAAAAATTCCAATACCTGAAACACAAATTTTTACCAATTTTTCTGCAAAAAATGACCAATGATCATTTTCAGAAAATTAAATATTCAGATCAGAAATGGAGCAAGGGAAATATCTTAGGGCTAATGAGGGCTAGCACTAGGCCCAATAGGGCCAGAGTTGGGCTAGGAGAAGGCAGATCTGGGCTTAGGAGCCCCAAAACTTGAAACTCTTTTTCTGAAAAAATTATTTGTTTCAGATCTTCAAATTTGTTGCAAAATCTTTAATGGTTGGCCCTGCAAAAATATTTGGAACAAGATCTTGCCTTTCAGGGCTAGATCTGTCTCGAGAGTCAAAACCCCCAAATCTCCTTGAAAAAATCTTAGATCTGAAAATTTCCTTGGATGATTTCTCAGATCTATTCCTGCAAACAATCTTTGAGCTCAGATCTTGCCCCCCAAGGTCTAGATCTGGCTCAAATCTGAAGATTTCCTTGGCTGTTTTCTCACACCTATTATTGCACAAGTGAAAAGAGAAAAATCCAATATTCAATATGTACAAAAGTAGATAAAATCCAAAAAACCTAAGTGTTCAAATTCAAAATTATGTTATAAAATTTCAGATTTATACAAATAATTTACAGATCTATACAAATAATTGACAGATCTATCAGATATGAGGAGTATGAGTCCAACTCCGCTCTCAGATCTGATAATCTAAGACTCTTAATAGCCAGATTTTTAAAATTTTAAATGAAGGTGTTAACTCGAAACCCTCTGTGTATCACCAACAAAATCTTATGATAAGCCTAGAGCTAATTTAGCTAGGCTCTTCTTTATGAACCTGATCTGTTATGACCGGTGAATTAACCATGTAAGCATCAACCTGATTCTTATCAATTTCCATTTTACCTGGGTCACCTTCAATTTGCCACTTTTCAATGGAACAAATGACCTGCTCATAATAAGATGGAGTTCGCTGCAAACAGAGAGGCTTATGATCTTTTGACGTTTCTTTGTTTCTTTCATCCTCTGACCGATGCTGAAATTTATGTACCTGTATCTTTTCCATTATTATGGCATCCATCGGATGGTCACGAGCAACTTGACTTTCGGATAGGAAAAAGTCCTATCGTATGTAGGATTGGACATGGCACATCCGAGAAACAACCAACAGATTTGCCTGAAAGCAGGCAAATGTTCAGTGTGCACTAATATTGAACGCATCTGATGCAATGGGGCATCTTTGTATTGTATTTCTAACCTTATACTCTGTTATTTCAGTATTTCATTTTGTAGTTAGATTTGTGATTTTCATGTTATTAGGATAGTTAATAAATGAAGAGCTTATATCTTTCTTGTGTGTAATATTATATGATGATTTTTGGATAGACGCTACTTATGTTATATTGTGTGTTGCATGGATGCAGATTCTGGATTCTCACATTCCTCTGGTGTAGCAACGTGTCCCCAAGTAGAGCTAGATGTTGACCACTACGTCTCAACAACCCATAGCAGTACACCCATTTTTTTCGCAAAAGGGATAGCACTTGATCGATGTGTCCGTGCCGTCCAACTATCATCATCAACTTGACTTCCAAAATGTTATGTAAACCTTTCTGCATGTGTATAATGTAAATAATTTCAACAGATTCGTGCCATGTATGTAACGACTTAGGTAGACGTACTTTTCTAGTGACAATCTCCATTCTGGGAGGTTTTTTGTCTCATCGATCCATTCTCGGATGGTCGGTAGAGTTTTCCTCCAGTCTTACCCCAAAGCTGGAATGGATTATCGCTAGGATTTTAGGCGAGTCTCAGTGTTCTAGATTGAGTCTATGTAAAAGTAATTTGGGAATAATCCTAACTATTTGGTTAGGTTATTTTATTACAAATTGTTTGGTCTGCCAGATTATATTTGTGTCGCAGAAATGAGTAGTCTGTGAGGGTCTATTACAAATGGGTTTTTCTCCTTATGATGTAAAAAATATGAAAATCATGATATAAAGTGTCTTGAGGGTTGGAAAATAAATTTATCCCCTTATAGGTTAATTAATTAAATTTTCTAGCCAAAAAATTAATTAAAATCATAATCTAGAAATTTAATTAATTCTAGATCCGTGATAAATTTAAATTCTCCAAAGGCAAAATTCGTTGGTCCTAAAAAATTAAATTTTAAAAGGTTCGAGGACTAAGGTAGATTAATTATTTTGTTAAGCTGTAAACCTTTGATCCTGGGGGTTAAGTCAAAGTCAAATTTTTGGGGAAATTAACTCAAAAATTTAACTTTTGAGTTAATTAAAATGCATTTAATTGAAAAATTCGAATTTCCTCGAGAATTAAATATTTCGACGGATGAGATTAAAAGAAATTTTAATTTTCATCAACAATCAAGATTGCTTTGATGAGGATCATTGGAATTAGTCGCTGGGGATTTATCTTTAAATAGGGAGTCATTTGTCAGTGGATTTATCCGATCTTTTGATCATGTGCTTAGCAAGAAGCCCTGGTGTAATATTTTTTTTGCATAATAAAGAAAGACTTTTGGGTTAAGTTCTGTCGATGTTAGTCTTCATGGGAATACTGTAAGATGTGTTGTTTTCATGCATAATTTTTCTTAAAGCCATTGATGATAGCTTCTAAAGAGTGATTTGAGTACATGTATCTTGCTTAGTTGAGACAACTGCAAATTATCTTTGAGGATTTGTAGTATGTCCTAGCTCTACTAAGTCCAATCATTAGACTTAGCTGCTCGATTGTCCCCAAACACCTAATCCAAAAATGTTGGTGCATCATACCTATTATCGCACAAAGTGTCTAGGCACCCCGACAATGCTCAGAGTAAGGGCTATCACTCTAATCCTTATTCACTCTATTTAGACTCTCTCATAGACAAGTCAAGGGGGGTAGTCCCTGGGGTGAATGAATGAGAATAACCCATGAAACACAGGCTCTAGGACACTTGAAGATGGACAACTTGACGAATGTAAATGAGTCCTGGTTAACTGAGATGAATAGATCAAACACTAATACGACCAAGACACAACCACAAGATAGAAATGATTATAGACCAGTGCCTTTATACTCAATTAACCATAAACTAAATAAAAACAAGTTATCCAGAGCAATTTATAAATGTCACGAATAGTGACGATCATGAATCATTAAATGTGAATGCTCAAAACTTTATCATGCAAGAGTTTTTAGCAATTAAATCCTGTGAAAAATTATGAAATCTAAATGCTAAGCAATGATTCAAGATTTAAAATGATTTTTATTAATAACCCTGATCTAGAATAATTTATCATTCTCCAATAGTCAATGATTTGTTAACATTAATCGCACCTAACAATAAAGAAATCACTACCATGAAAGGACACTAAGGAACTTTAAATTAACAATTTAATTATTCCTTAGGCAATTAATTTAATGTGACTAAAAAATCAAATCAAAAGACCTTCAATGAGATTTTAAAAAAATTATGGGTCGTAGGCCACACAAAAAAAATAAAAAATTTTAAATATGAAGGCTTAAGTTCTGCTTTTGATTTATTTCATTAGCAATCAAAGTCACCAAAATTTAAAATTTTTAGATTTTTTAATGTTTTTAAAATTTTTTAAAGCAAAATAAAAAATCACAAGTAAAAATAAAAAAAGAAAATGTGAAATCAAAACAAGACAAAAATTAAAAATAAAAAATCAAATTTTAAATCAAAACGAATCTAAAAGACAATAAAATAAATCTAATGCAAATCCTAAACTAAACAAACACAAATAATAAAAATCAAAAAAATGAACAAGTTAACCAAAGTAAGATTAAAACAAAAAAATCAAATGAAATCAAAAAGAACTAACTAAACTAACCTAGCATAAATAAAAATAATAAAAAAAAGTAAAACCTAAACCTGCATACAAAGGAAGCAAAGAAAAAAAATGAATGTTTGTTTTGTTGTGCAGGTGCAGTAGATGGAAAATGGCAGAGGATGGGGGCAGAGAGGGTTCTCTAAAAAATTCGAAATTTTCTGCAGCAAAAAATAAAAAACCCCAGGGAACAATTCGAAAAACTCAGTCAACAGATAAATGGTAGCCAAAAAACCCCTTAAAACATTTCCAAAAATTCTGATTAAAATGTTTAATCCTTTTGCTTCAAATTTCCTTGAAACTCTTGTAAAAAAATTTAGATTTAAAATTTTCAAACCCTTGGACAGCAAAAATTTGAATAATATCCCTGGAAAATTATGTTGATAAACCCCAGAGATCTAGATCTTACCCTCCAAGCCCTAAATCTGGACTCTACACAAATTTCTTCTTTGGATCTGTAGCTGCACAACAACAAGAAAACACCCAAACGATATATACAATGATAAAAACTGAAACCCAGAAAAGCCCAGGTTAAAAAAAAAATAATAATAATAATTACAAATTTTACAAACTGCAGGCTCTAATCAGCCAGATCTATCATTATGTTGCACATAAGTTAAAATATTTTGAAATTTTAAAGGTGCTAACTCAAAACCCTTATGCGTAAAAAAAATAAAAAAAATCTTATGATAAGCACGGGATTAATTTTGTTGGGCTCTTTAGAAAACGCGGATCAGGAGTTGATTGGTCCAAATGAAAACTGAGGATCTAAAATCAAGATTTCCCTCAAAACTCCATCCACCCATTAAAAATAGAGCAAAAAAATAATAATAAAACTCAGACAAATAGAGATACTTAGTAGAGCTAGGACATACTACAAATCCTCAAAGATAATTTGCAGTTGTCTCAAAATCAACAAAAAGTTTATACAGACGGGCATTTGGTGGAGTGTAGCTTTGAGGTAGGGGACTAAGTATATCTTCATATGCAACCCTACTTACAATCATCACTTAAAGTGAAAAGGGTAGAGAAATTGAAACCCATATTCTATGGACCCTAGAAGATTACGAGGCTTATAAGATAGGTGGCATATGAGCTAGAGTTTCTAGAGGGGTGCAAAAGACATAATGTCTTCCATGTTTCATGCCTCAAGAAAACCTTGGGGCGACACATTGTCACTTTTACTAAGCTAACACCATTGGATGAAGAAGGGTAGTTGATTTTGGTTCCTAAAGAAAATTTGGAGGTCAGGGACTGAAAACTAAGAAGTAGGATCATTAATGAACACCTGGTTAAATGGAAGGATTTACCTATCAAAGATGCCACATGGGAAAGAGAACAAGTGCTCCAACATTTTGGATTGAATTTGCTTAGAGGAGAAGCAATCTTGGGCAGGGAGGACTGTAATGTCCCTGTCCACTTAGGAGACATAAGGGGGAGATTCTACTAGCCTAATTAAGTTATTGTTGGCTAGGACAGGGAAAAAATCAATCAAGGGAACACAAATCACTAGGAAAAGACCTTATAAAAGCTAACGTGGAGAAAAGGGGACATGGGTCATAGGTAAATAAAAAGTAACTTTAAAATTATAAAGTATGAGAACCTAAAAGTGACTTTAATAAATTAAAAAAGAGAAATGAGCGAGAAAATGCTCAAGTGAAATAATAAAAAGGGGAAATGAGGAGACTCTCCTCATTCTTGCATTTGATAACTTGAAAAATAGATTTTGTTTTTGGAAACCCTCGTTTTGGTTGTTGGTCTTGGTGTTGACACTATACACCCTATCTAGTATTGGAGCATAATCACCTAGGTTTTGAAATTGCACTTGATTGTTGATAGAGAAGAAGCTATGTTGCATGAAACTTCTAAGAACCCGACGTTTCAGGCTGTACCCGTACCCGAAACTTGGCCGAAACTAGGTCGAAACTCGACCATCATGTAATCATCTACGAGAGTTAATATAGGCGTGTTTTTCCTTCTAAATTGTCATCTATGGGTCTTATTTCCTTTTTTCTTACAATATAATGTGTTATTCACTTATTTATTTATACATGTATTTTTATATATACATATATGACGTTTTAGCTGACGTTTCGATCGAGGTTTCCATTTTTGGAAGGTGATGTTTCTAAATGTACCCGTTTTGGAAACTTTGAAACGTTTTGGTATTTCGTGCAACTTTGTTATGAACTAAAATCATAACAAATTAAATAAAATATTAAAGTATTATTTAAATAAATAATTATTAATTATAATCAATTAATTAGCAAATAATTAGTTAAATGAAGAGACATTAGTCCCCAAGGGACATGTCTCTCTGTTTAGGTGTGGCCAGTCAACTCCTATTTAAGGAGCACCGTCTCAACCTTGTAATCATCATTCAATTTTTATCAATATATATATAAACATATTACATTCAGAATCTTATCTGAAGTCTTATTATCAGTTTACAGCAAATTAAATATTTTAAGATAGAGGAGGAATGACCTGTTATAGAGTTTTATGAACCCAACATTTTGGACTACCAAGTGAGTCCATCATTAGGGGTGCTTCAATAGATATTCTAAAGATATTGATGATGGACTCACTTGGTAGTCCGAAATGTTGGGTACATAAAACTTTATAACAGGTCATTCCTCCTCTATCTTAAATTAAATATTAATATTGCTAACAATGGTATCAGAGCCAGAACTAGTCTGGTGACACCCACGAGTTTCTGCTGGCCATCAAGCACGATAGGCCTTCAATTAGCGCCCCACGTTTCATTGTGTGATACGGTGCTCACGAAATAGAGGTACAGTCTGTGCATTGGACGTGGCTCAGGTTCTGGAACAACCATTAGTTGTCTGCTTGATTCGGCCTGGTGATCAGCGTACAATAGCGTACGACTACAAAAACCTGCAATTAAACAACCCCTTGGAATTGCAATTAGTTGTTGGTAAGTGGGGTCGAGATCCACTGTGGTTTTTCTGCTGTCCTGGAAGGCGTTGCCTGTGTAATTAACGCTGCAAGGGGGTTGAAATTTGCTGCAGTCGTGGTGGTTGATATGATTATTATATTTTAGATATAACATCTGCCATCGTGATGTGATATCCGCACGGAGGTAGGGTCAACGTGACCATTCAGCGGTGGCGTGACTGTCCAAACGTTGAGTGTTTTTTAATCAGTGAGTTAATTAAATCACAGTTATACGCATACATATATATACATATATCTATTAAATTATATATAATTAAAATTACATATACATACATAACTTTAATTAATTAAAAAATAATTAATTAATTAAAAAAAAATAAAATTAATTAACTAAATAAAAAATAAAATAAAATAAAATTGGGTCTTCAAAAAAAAATCGGAACAGAATGATGAGCGACAACAATGACGGTATGAAAAAGATCCAAGAAGACATCAACAAGCTAAATAAACGCAATGGATAACATCGAAAAGTCAATTTGTAAGAAGGACCAAATGGCCGATGATATCTCTTTCTTAAAAAGCTTGATGAGCCGGCGCTTCAGAGAGACTGATCCACCTTCAGCTACACAGAGTCCCAAGAGTCCATAAGGGGAGACTTCCTTAGAGCAGGACTTCATGAGGCATGAGAAGCAACAAATACCCCAAATTCACTTCGAAGGAAGCCAATATTATACTCATTCTCCCGGAAAGAACCATCTTAAAATCAAAAATAAATTACTGAAGTATGATGGTAAGAACTTTAAAGGCGCTGTCGTATGGGTAAATAAGATGGATGCAATTTTTTTAACAAACCCTCCGCTCGGCGAACAAGCAAAAGTCGTGACTGCATCCAATTACTTAGAAGCAGAAGCGTACGATTGGTTTTTGTGGTGGTCATCTAAATGCACGGGTTGCTCATTCAATTGGCAAAACCTTAAAAGCGCTATGTTAAAAAGGTTTCATGACGAAGAGGAGGATGATGTCTACTAGAGATTTGTTCACCTGAAGCAAAAAGGATCAGTGAGTGAATACACTCACGATTGGGAAGTATTAGCAATAAGGCAGAGAGGGTTTTCAGATGAGGAGCTGCTAAAAATGTACTGTTGTGGCCTTAAAGATTATATCCGCGAAGAATTAAAATTGCATAAACCTAAAACTATTGAGGAGGCCAAACATGCAACCATAATTATCAAGCGAAAATATAAACTTCACAAACCACCATATGTAACTAACGACAGGACTAACAACTATTTCAAAAGAAAGGCAGGTAAAACTTCGTCAAAAAATACTAGTAAGTACATTCCACCACCATTCCGAAGTGAAGGAAAACAACAATTTAATGTCGAAAGAAAAAAGATGGCTAATGCTGGAAGTGCGGAGACAAGTATCATCTAGGACACAAATGCGCAACACAAAAATTGTACAACTGTGAAGCTAAACAAGAAGAGGAATCCTTAGAAGATAGCTCCGACGAAGAGGAAAATGAAGAAAATGCAAACCCTAGTCCAGAATCAGAAGACGATATGCCACGAATTTCCATAGCAGCCATCACATGGATAGCTCAACCACAAACACTGAAGCTTAAAGGTTACATCAAGAAGCAAAGCGTTATTGTGATGGTGGACTCAGGAAGTACGCACAACTTTGTAGATGTCAATGTTGCAAAAAGATTGAACATTTTTGCTTACTCGGTAGTAGACTTAAAAGTAATGGTAGCAGATGGAAAGCAAATAGATGGAGTTGGCAAGTGCCATAAAGTTAAGTTGCAATTAAGCGACTATGCAATGGAGTCCAGTTTTTATACGGTTCCCCTAGGAGGAGTAGGTCTTGTTTTAGGTGTACAATGGTTAAGAACACTAGGCACTTATTGAGCAAATCACATAAAACAATTCATTGGATTCAAATGGGATGGACGAAAATATCAGTTGTTCGGGTTTCAGGCACCACCAACACAAGTTATCTTAGCTCAACAGATGAAAAAGCTTATTTGCAAGGGGGCACCAGCGTTTGTTGCGCAATGTCAACACTTGGAATTATTATCGACATAAGGGAACTCATAAAAAATCAAAGATTTCATCCTTGATCCAGAGATACAAGAGGGTTTTCCAAGATCTACCAATGAAGTTACCTTCAGAAAGGCAAATTGAACACATTATCGAAGTCAAAACCGATTCAATTCCAGTTAATGTCAAGCCATACCATTATTCCCATCACCACAAGACAGAAATAGAACGTTTAATTCAAGACCCGCTGAAGCATGGAATCATCATGAAGAGTAGAAGTCCATACGCTGCACCCGTAGTATTGGTTAGAAAGAAGGACAAATCTTTCTGATTATGTATAGATTACAGAGGCTTAAACAAAATCACTATTTACAGAGGCTTAAACAAAATCACTATTAAGAATAAGTTTCTGATTCTGTTCATTGATGAAATGTTAGATGAATTACGTGGTGCAAAATATTTTTCCAAGTTAGATCTAAGATACGAGTAAGGTTAGAAGACATCGAAAAGAGAACATTCAAGACTCATGAAGGGCATTACGAGTTCAAGGTCATGCCATTTGGATTAACAAATGCACCAGCCACCTTCCAAGCAACCATGAATGAGCTCTTTCACCCTTACCTTAGGAAGTTCGTATTAGTTTTCTTCGATGATATTTTAGTCTACAGTAAGACGTGGGAAGAACATCTCAAACATCTAGAAGAAGTATTGTCTGTTTTGGAAAAGAACCAGTTTTACGCCAAGCTATCAAAATGTACGTTTGGGCAGAAGGAAGTTGAATACCTAGGTCATATTATATCAAGGGAAGGAGTCCAAGTGGATCCCAACAAAATCAAGGCAATCAAAGAGTCGCCGAAACCCAAGAACATATCTAAGTTAAGGGGATTTTTGGGTTTAACATGGTATTATAGAAGATTTAAAAAAAACTACACACATCTGACAGCACCCCTGACGAATTTGTTAAAGAAAAATGCTTTTAAGTGGGATGACCAAACAGACAAGTGTTTTGAGAAATTAAAGGAAGTGATGTCAACCAATGTTTTAAAACTTCGACTCCGACACCGACTTGGTCGACTCCGACTCCGACTCCGACTCGATATCGACTCGGCCGACTCGATTTCAATGACTCAATTGTTGTAAAACATACATTAAATTTTTATTTTTTTTTTATAAAAAACCATAATTTTAAAGATTTTCGTTCATGTTTCCAAACACACATCATTAGAATATAGATAGAAGACAACATATGATCAAAGTAGGCTCATGAATATATCCTGTATATGAAAATGGCACCCAGTGCACTGTCCAATGCATACATGATCATGATATAGAGTTAACAAAAAAAAAAAAACATAACCAAGGAGGCTAGAAATGGCCTCTACAACAAAAGTAAACTGTGACCAGTACTACTGGCTACTGCTAGAGGAGCCGAGATCACGTGGATCGATCCCTGGATCATCATCAGAGTCAGATAGGGGGCCCCATGGCTCCTCCTCATCATCATCTCCAACTGCAACTGTAGAAGTGGTAGCACTAGCAGGTTGTGCAGCGACTACAAGCTGAGATAGACGAGATATGTGCTTTTGTCGTGGCTCCACAGAAGAAGCGCTTGCAACTGGAGGACTTGGGGCTGGCGCTGAGGCTAGTACAAGTGGATCAGGATTTGCATTCAATTGAACATTATGTTCGAGTGTTGCCTCCACCTGTAAATCCAAATCAAGATACTTATCAGAATCAAACTCTACTAGATGACTCTCCACTACCCCATCTGATGTTGGATCAATGTCGTCCAACACAATTGGATCTGAATCAAGTCTTTTGTTCAGCAATTGGTTGTGTCTGAGTCGGAGGTTGTATTGGACATAGACTGGATCATTTAACCGTTTTTGATCCAAATAGTTTCTCTTCTTTGTGTGAATCCTCTCAAAGACAAACCAATTCTGCTCACACCCAGTAGCATTGCAAGTTTGACTCAAAATACAAATTGCAAACCTCTGCAATTCATGACAATGGCTACCAAAAGCCTCCCACCATTGTGCTGCAAAAAACATAGGAGTGTAATGAGTTAGCTCAACAAAATTATAAATTATATCCAACTTTCAAATTATAAACGATTAACGAAATAAGTATTAAGAATTTGAAAATTGAAATCTTTGTTTACCTGGATCATCTACTTCCCTTGCAATCTTTGCTAGGTTCTTCCCAAAGGTACTTGAGGCACTGTTGAAGGTTGTGGCCTGTCGGTGTATCTCCAGTTGATCACACTCCAATGGGATCATGCGATCAATGTAGTCAATCAATCCATCTCTAACCTCCCCCTTCAAAGCTCTTGTCACCTTAGCTTTATAATGATACCGTGGGTTAAAAAAATACCTAGCTGCATGTATAGGGCGATGGAGTTGATTGTTCCATCTTTCATCAATGATTGCCCAAATGGACCCATACTCAGCCACTTTCTCCTTGTATGCCCTCTTTATTTGGTCCTTTGCTTGATCCATGGCCTCATAAATGAAGCCCATAGCGAATCTTTCCCCATCCGCCAACCGCAACACCTTAACCAGTGGCTCAGCAAGCTTCACAATCTCTGTTGCCTTTCTCCAAAATATTTCTTCATTAACTTTCTTTTTCAATTCTTTGCCTTCCAGTTTGTGAGACCACTGGCTTTGATTCCATTCTTCACTCGAAAAAATCTTTTGCAAGTTTCTATGTTGTGAAAGCATAGATTGTATTGTCAAAAAATAGTAGCAAATCTAGTGATGGCAGGCCTAATAATATCTCTGCCCCTTGTGTGTTTCCTCATCAGGCTCAAAATCCATGAATTATTGTAGATAAATTTTGTCATGCTTTTGGCATGATCTACAGTGTTTTTGACCCAGTCTAATTTGTCAATATCTTCAAGTATGAGGTCTATGCAATGTGCAGCACATGGGGTCCAAAAGATGGTTCCGTGCTTTTCCTCTAACAGTTTACCAGCAAGAACATAGTTAGAGGCATTATTTGTGATGACTAGAACAACATTAGCCACCCCCACCTCCTCAACAGCCTCATTCAATAGCTGAAACAAGAATTGTCCATCTTTTACCTTATCAGATGCATCCACTGATTTTAGAAACATGGTTCCCTGTGGGCAGAAGATAAGAAAGTTTATGATGGTACGGTTTCTTTGATCAGTCCATCCATCTGACATGATGGTACACCCTGTTCTTGCCCATGATTCCTTGAAATCTTTCAAATACTCATTAATGGAGGCAATTTCTTTCTGCAAACGATAACCTCTTAGCTCATGCATAGTAGGGCATTTGAAGCCTTTTCCAGCAGCATGTATGGCATCAAACATAGGCTCATAATATGGTGAATAGGAAGCATTGAAGGGGATATCAACATCATACCACCATCTAGCTATGTAATCACAAGCAGTCTCCCTCAATTCTTTCTTCCAATGGTCATCTAAAGTGGGCTGCAAATGACTTCTACTAGGTTGAGGACCATGTGCATCTAATGGAGAGGAGGGAGTGAAATAACTTTTGATATTCATATCACCCTTTTTCATTTTATCCTTTCCCTTTTCTTGAATAGACTCAAAAGAGGGAGGAACATATTAGAAGGGGTTGGATGCATCAGTACAAGGGATAGAGGAAGAACCCTCAAAATCAAAATGGGGGTTGGTTGCCAACATTTTTTGTATATTCCTCTTCCTCCCAATTTCAACCTGTAACTCTTTTTACCTAGCCTTATCTTCTTTAAACTTCTCAAAGTTGGCTAACAAATCCTTCCTAGTCTCCCCAATTTTTGGTGAGGTACATGGAGTAATTTGGCCTCTAATCTCCGCCAAGTGTTGTTTCAGCCTATTAATGCCCCCAGGACCTTCCTTAATTTTTCTATGGAAAAATTTGCTATGCATTTGACTATCAACCATTTCAACATATGCCCAAGCAGCATCTTTCACTCTAGGTGCCATTTTTTGACTTGGAAATGAAAGCGAACAATCTGAATATGAAAAAAAAACATTGATTCAATGTTCATTTCTTTCACAAAAAACACTCTTTAGGATTTCTAGATTTGCACATAAAATTTAATAAACAAAAACAGTTTTTTACAAGTGAAAAAAATACCTCTAGGCACAAATTGCCTTCTCAAACTTGCTTCAAGAAACCAACTCCTCAATGCTGCTTCAAATGGCTGCCTAAGAAGCTCTTCACTCCAGCTACAATGCTTGCCCAAGACTCCTCATTGCTGCTTCAAAAAAAAACTCAACAACTCCTCACAAACTCTCACTGAAATTCTCACTCAAATGCATGAGATCGCTGTGAGAGAATGAGAGAGGCTGAGTGGGTTAAATAGGGTTTAGGAGAGGGGAATGGACCCCAAAGACCAAATAGGCAAAATTAAAACCGGTGTGGAATCCACAAAAACAAAGTTTTTTTTTTTTTATTAAATCGCTGTTTCGGGTTTCATATGGGCCGCTGTCACTAACTTGGCCAGCTCAGTATTAACTTGGCCGGCCGAACCGAATCCTTGGCTGAGTCGTATATTTTAGGCCTAGCTCGGACCAACTCGGCCGAGTCGGTTCCGAGCAGGCCGCTTTTTAAAACAGAGATGTCAACCACACTAGTACTAGCAACTCTTGACTTCTCCAAACCGTTCGTGGTCGAATGTGATGCTTCTGGGTTTGGAATTGGAGCTGTACTGATGCAAGACAACCACCCTATAACATTTGAGAGCAGGAAACTTAATAAACAAGAAGGCTTAAAATCAACATACCAAAAGCAGATGTTCGCCATCATACACGCTCTGACGAAATGGCGCTAGTATTTGCTTGGAAGTAAATTTTCAATCCGAACCGACCACAATAGTCTTCAATTCTTACTTCAGCAAAAGACATTATCAATAGAACAACAAAATTGGATGGAGAAGTTGTCAACTTTCGATTTAAAAATATTACTCAAGAAGGGAAAGGAGAATGTCGTAGCTGATGCACTCTCACGTAAAGATGATGATCGCACAACATGTGCCACCATGATAGTCGTTCCAGAATGGTTGGAAGAAATACGAGCCAAATATGCCAAGGATAAGGATTGTGACTCCATGATTAACAATATCAGTCAATATACCAACTTCGAGTGGAAAAATTACATCTTATGGTACAAGGGGAGAATTTATCTAACACTTGCATCTAAATTTAAGGTAAAAATACTAAAGGAGTCTCACAATTCACCAGCATCTAGACATGTCAGATTCTACAAGACTTACTACAACGTTCGACAATCATTCTATTGGAAGGGTATGAGCAAGGAAATTCATAAATATGTTTCAGAATGTGATATTTGTTAAAGAAACAAGAGCGAAAATGTTCCAACTCCAGGATTGCTACATCCACTACACATTCCAAATCAGAAGTGGGAGGAGATTTCGATGGATTTTATTGAAGGACTACTTGCATCTGACGAAAATGATAAAATATTTGTAGTAGTTGATAGGCTCACTAAATATGCCCACTTTATGGCCATTAAAAAAACTGACACAACCAAACAAATCGTTGATGTGTTTTTAAAAACATTTACAAACTACACGGGTTTCCTAAGATCATAGTCAGCGATAGAGATATAAGGTTTAAAGGGAAATTTTGGAAGGATTTTTGCCATCAAACAGGAATATCACTTAATATGAGTTTGCCCTATCACCCCCAAACAGATGGGCAAACCGAAATCGTTAATAAATGCTTGGAAGCATATCTTCGTTGTTTCATTACAGATAAACAAAATAGATGGACACAGTGGCTACACCTGGCCGAATGGTGGTATAATACCGCATACCACACTTTAGCTAAGATGACACCCTTCCAAGCCTTATATGGTTATGAGCCACCGAGGTGGAAGGACTTTCCACTCTTGGATTCTAGGGTACCAGCAGTTAAAGACCACTTAGGAGAAAGTCAAAGAATCATCAACTTACTAAAAGAAAACTTAGCCATGGCCCGTAATAGAATGAAACAACATGCCGACCAACACCGTTCTGAAAGAGAGTTCGAGGAGGGAGATTGGGTTTTTGTTAGACTCCAACCTTATAAGCAACTATCACTAAAACAACAAGGGAAGAATAAATTGTCACCTAAATATTATAGACCATACCAAATAATCAAAAAGATAAGTAGTGTAGCTTATGGGTTAAAGTTACCTGACAATTGCCGAATCCATAATACGTTTCATGTATTAAGTCTCAAAAAGTATTAGGGCGAAATCAAACAACACAAACAAAAATACGAGAGACCGATGAAGAAGGAAGAATAGTCCTTGAACCTGAGGGTATACTCGCTACCTGAGAAAAGGTTTTACGATCTAAGACAATAAAAGAATACCTCATCAAGTGGAAGAGGTTACCAGAGGAAGATTCGCCTTGGGAACCAGAACGTTTCATGCATCAACACCCAGGCCTACCTATGCTTTGAGGACAAAGCATCTTAAGGGGAAGGCAATGTTATGAACTAAAATCATAACAAATTAAATAAACTATTAAAAATATAAAGTATTATTTAAATAAATAATATTAATTATAAATCAATTAATTAAGCGAATAATTAGTTAAATGAAGAGACATCAGTCCCCAAGGGACATGTCTCTTTGATTAGGTGTGGCCAGTCAACTCCTATTTAAGGAGCACCGCCTCAACCTTGTAATCATTATTCAATTTTTAGCAAATAATATATATATATATATATATAACATATTACATTCACAGAATCTTATCTGAAGTCTTATTATCAGTTTATATCAAATTAAATATTAATATTGCTAACAAACTTAGAGAAGAAGACATTTGCAGAGATTGAGCAATCATTGAAGTGTTATTAGTTGATTGTATACATCTTCTCTTGGTATTCCTTATTCCATACAATGTTGGTCATCAAATCGAGCTTTGGAGGCAACCACATACTCCTCTGCTAGTCGAACTGCTTCTCAAAGGGATTCAAGCTGTTTATTGTGGCAAAGGGAGGCAATATTGGGTGATTTGTTGTGTGTCAAGGAGAGATCAACGAATAGTGTTGAACCCTCGCATAAAATCCTTCCTTATTTGATGTGCATACTTCTCTATACAAGCTGAGTTCCCCTCTATTCTGCGTGGTCTATTACCTGAAGGAGACAAGATGAATTTTGATGGTAGACTTCACTTAAATTTTCAGATCGAAGCTTGTGTATAGTGCTGTGTTATTTGCAGTGTTTTGGGTGTGTTCCATGCAATAAATAAGGGAGTTTCGAGCTGCAAATTGTGTGCCATTCCATTGCCAAATCGAGCCAAATATTACCACAGATACCTATAGACATTTGAGGAACATTACATTGCTTTTTGGGCAGTATTACCATGAAATTTAGCAGGCTTGGAGAGGGAACCCTACAAGGATAAAGCTAAACCAAGTGCTAACAATGGGGAAGTGGCCCATTGTCATTACAACCAAGACCCTGTGATTCTTACAAACTTTCGTCGATGGGAGGAGCCCCGGTAGGATAGGATCACCTATGAAAGGTTATTGTAAGGCTGGAGAATAATGTGATAATCTAGGATCTCCTTAGGAAAGACTCAATATTTGGCTCAAGGCTTCTCTAGGAAGCAATCCGTTTTCTACAAAAAGGCCTAGAAAGATATGCACAAGACCTAGGGTTTGATAGGTTAGGCAAGTATTGGAGTTCGCAAGGGTCAAGGCAAGGAGAAAAGGTTCCTTAAGATTGATTTCAACAAGGTTGAAGCTCATGAAACCTTCAAAGAAATCCTCAAGTTGAGAGAAGAAAACTAGGGTTTCTCTCTTGGGGAAAACACCTAAGGCAAGAGATTTTATGGATGAAATTGAAGTGGATGCCCACCAAAATGAGAGATCTTGTAGCCAAGACACTCTTGATGTTTAGGCTCTCCAACCACCAATAATCTCCTAATTTAGAATTTCGCACCAAGCCCTAGTTGACTAGTCTAGCCTTAAAAGGGTTGATTTTGAGAGAGAAGAGTGGATAAATTTAGAGGGTGATCACCAAGTGATTGGACTAGTGCCTTGTCTTATGGGCGTATGGAGTCTAGGATGCTTAAGATAAGTCAAATTTGTTCCAAGGTGGTCGAAATTTGATGCCCAAGCAATCAAATTTCTTACATTTATCCATTCAATGGAACAATAGAGTTTCATGGAGAGTTACAAGAAGTTCACCACTAGGAACATTCATTACATGTTATGATGAGTAACACTCACAACATTCATCTAGATATCTTTCAATAAATTGATCTTAAATAAATTAGGACACAAAAATTAACCTAGAACCAATAGTTCCATGCATTAGACATTCAAGAAATAAATATTCAACAATAAAATTGATTTACAAGATAACATGCAATATATCCTTCCATTAGACCAAGAATAGCTCCATATAATATCCCAAAATCAACTTCCCTATATGAAAATGTATCCAATGGTCTCCAATTTACCCACAAGAAGCAAGTGCGAGTTCTCTAAAGAGGTCCGAATCCACAAGAGTTGATGATGAGAAGATCAAATAGAATGATCTTCAATATATACATGTCCTACTAACTCGAATTAGGCCTATAATCCCCCAAAATTATAAAATAATGTGAAACAAGACCTCTAGGTCATAGGCCGACTTAGTAACTAATGTGCAAATAAAATAGATATCCAATAGAAAGGTCGAATTGCTGATGTCATATAGTCATAGGCCCTCCCAGGGTTTGTGTTGAGGCCTGCTTGTGCCATGATGTGTGAAGAAAGCTTATAAAATCAAGGCCTATGGCCCCTAGCCTTATGTGAAAATCATCCTTTAGCCCCTCAAAGTGGCTTTAGGGCACACAACTGGGTCTCATGGGTCTCCAAGTGGTAAAATATTTGTATTTACTCCAACATTGAGGGCATTGAAGATGGTGCTAGCCCTCCCATGTCTCAAGGCATGAGATAAACCTCATTTGGGCCCTGGATCAACTGCCACACCATATATATGCTAAGCCTTTGGTGATCAAACCTATTTTTCATCCATCTTTTCTCTCCAAAGTTTCGGTCCTTTCAAGGGCTAGAAACTAGGGCTTAGGGCGAAATCCTAGGGAAGAGGTGTTTTGGTGGTTGGAGAGCCTAAACATCAAGTTGTTAGGGTTTGTCACAAAACCTATCAATTTGATGAGCATCCACTTCAATTTCATCCATAAATTATCTTGCCCTAGGTGTTTTCCCTAAGAGGAAAACCATAGTTCTTCTTCCTCAACTTAAGGACTTTCTCAAAGATTTCATGAGCCTTGGGTTAGCTAATATCCATTTTAAGAAATGTTTTCTCCTTGTCGTGATCTTGAGTTCAACGCTCGTCAAATCAATGAAACCCTAGGTCTTGTGCTTCCATTTCTAGGTATCTTCATAGAAAGCGAATTGATTTGTTGTGCCTTGAACCAAAATTGTGTCTTCCCTAAAGACCTCCTAGCGAAATGATTTTATACCTTAACCCTAGAATACCTATTGCAAGTGATTTCTACTCGATTGAGACTCTTACCATTGGAGAAACTATGTAAAAATTTGAGGGTTTTGGCTGTGGTGACAGTGGGCCACTATCCCGTTGTTATCACTTGGTCTGGGTTTAGCCTTGTAGGGTTCCCTCTTCAAGACTTGCTAGATTTTGTGGTAACAAGTAGCACATTGCATATTCTATGTGGGTGATTCAATTGCTGAAGGAACACACAATTTTAGAATACCTTAACCCTAAAATACCTATTGCAAGTGATTTCTACTCGATTGAGACTCTTATCATTGGAGAAACTATGTAAAAGGTGAGGGTTTTGGCTGTGGTGACAGTGGGCCACTATCCCGTTGTTATCACTTGGTCTGGGTTTAGCCTTGTAGGGTTCCCTCTTCAAGACTTGCTAGATTTTGTGGTAACAAGTGGCACATTGCATATTCTATGTGGGTGATTCAATTGCTGAAGGAAACACACAATTTTAGAGCATATTATCAGTCTTCTATCAGTGGTGGAATTTCTTGCGTATAAGACACCTACAACCTAAGTGTATATGAAAAGTTTGCTTTCATCTATCAACACATTTCTCTCTAATATTGCTGTTGCAAGCTCTTATCAATGGTGTGTATATTCCCTGAGTTTAATACCAATTCAATGTTGTTGATTTGAGGTACTTTCATAGCATCTACTTGGCACTGCGTATACTTGTTTTAAATAGAATACAAAAGGAATACACCTACAACCATATGCACATATACTCTTTGCGAAAATACCTCAAAGACAAAACTAAGACAATCTGAGAAATTTCGTGGAAAAAATTGGGATATTCCAAAGGGGGTATCTTATAGGGCAGTTTGGGTTGATTGGTTCACTGATTTAGCAAGCCCTTTTATAAATTTCAGATATGGTATATTGTTGTTTTACTACTATTGTAATTCAATATAAATTCTGGTTGTTGATTAGGTCTAATCCGCTGCGCTGCTGTATATATTTAATGGGGTGTATTTGGAGCATTAAAACTCAGTTTTAACGGAACACTATGATTTTGAGTGCTCTGCAACCTGCGAGATCCGCTTTCCGCGCGATCTGAGCCTGCGAGCGCGCCCGCACTTCGCGCGTTCTGAGCCTGCGAGGGAGTCCGTGGTGAGATCTGCTTGGAGCCTGTGAGGGAGTCTGCGGAGGGATCTGTTTTGTTCCTGCGAGGGTCCGCCGAGGGATTTGCTACAGGCCGCGACCGCCCTGGCTGGCGCTGTTGGCTCTCCATGGAGGAGCAAAGTCCCCCTCCTCCTTCACCTTCCGCAGCAGAGGCCTTCAAAACCCTACTGGCCTCCTTGCCTAAGAAGAAATGCATGGAAGCAACAAAGTTTGTGAAAAGGCTCGAGGATATCCCTGAGATTGCCCTTCCGCCAGAAGGACCGATCCAAGTAGCACTTTTTCAGGCAGATCGGGCTTTGGTTGGACAGTTTACAGGACTTTGGCCTTCCTTGAAGTCAACCGAGAACTGGGTAGCCAGGAACTGGGCACCTCTGATACAAAATAAGGTAACCTCTTACTTCCTCGGGAGAGGATATTTTTTGTTTGAATTCTCTGCGAAAGAAGACAAAGATCTCATTTTCAGGAATGGCCCCTACTTCATCGGCCCCCAAGGGCTGTATCTAAACAAATGGACGCCAGACTTTGATCTGGTGGTGGATGTGCCTACATCAGTCCCAGTGTGGGTGAGGCTCCCCAATCTCCTAGTTCATTGCTGGAACTGGGATTCTCTGAAGCACATCGGAAATACTCTTGGAAAATTTATAGACAAGGCCAACAGTAAGGACCAGTACGACTGTGCCAGAATCTGTGTGGAGGTAGATTTGGAGGTCGGACTACCGGAAGCCATCAAGATAGTTGTAGGTCCCTGGACTCATGTACAGAAATTGGATTATGAGCAGCTGCCATTCAAATGCCGGAAGTGCCACGTCTATGGGCATTTTGCCAGAGACTGTTCGTCCAAAGGGGTGGAAGAAAAAGGAAAGGAAGAAGGATGGAACCAGGCAAAGCGCTCCAAAACCTTTCACAAGAAGAATGCAAATGAAAACGCCAAAGCCCCTCAAGCGGGCCCTGTTCAGAAACCATCCATGGAAAGCCAAGGGAATAAATTTGAGATCCTCGGATCTGAAATCATGAACACCCAGGAGGCAGAAACCATTAAGGAGGCCTCTCCTTCTAAAATCTCCCCCTCCACCAAAAATGTTCCAGAGAAATCCAAAGGGAGGATGTCAGAAGAGGAGGAGGAAACCCAGGAGTCTGAGGAATCGGAGGAGGAAGGGGAAATAGGTGAATCCCAGTCCTGTCCTAGAAGATCTACAAGAGGACGTAAGTCTGCAAAGGAAAAAAGAGAACAAGAAACCTATAAGGACAAGCTCCAGGGCAGCCAACCAACATTAGAGAAGCTTCTAGCAAAAACCCCGAAGATGACGAGGATCCAATACCAGAGCTCCAAAGGAGCTCATCAAGGCAAAAATAAATGATGAAGATAGTCTCCTGGAATTGTAGGGGAATGGGCACCACAGCGAAAGAAGAAGCAATGAAGAGTTTAATAAGACTGGAAGCCCCGGATATCCTCCTCATCGAGGAGACCAAATTGGAGGACACAACTTTCCTCCAAGCAAGCAAAAAATTTTGGAACAAAAATGGAGTGCATGCAATCTCTGCCCGTGGAGCATCGGGAGGACTTGGATCACTCTGGAACACAAATAAGTTCTCATTAATCTCTGAATCCCTGAATACCCATTGGATTTTTTTAAAAATGCAGCATCTAGAATCAAAGGAGATTATATGTCTTTTCAATGTTTATGCTCCTAACAATGCAGGTGAGAAAAAAAACTACTGGGACTCCATCAAAAGTTTGGCTGATCTAGAAAATTTGGAAAACATAATCATAGATGGAGATCTAAATCTCACCCTTCTCTCATCAGAAAAAAGAGGTGGGAGTATAGTCAGAGATCCGGCTAGAGAATGATCGGAAGATCTCATGCAAGATTGTGATCTGCTAGATATAAAGCCGATCACAGGCACGTTCACATGGTCAAATAAAAGAATTGGATCGGGCCACATAGTAGCAAGACTTGATAGATTTTTTGTTCAAAGTTCTTTCCTACTTCTTGGGTTAGAGACAAGAATGTGTATTCTACATAGTAGTGTTTCGGATCACAAACCCATCAGCCTAGAGTAGTTGACTTCTAAGGATATGGGGCCTATTCCTTTCAGATTTAGCTCTCTATGGACCAAAGAGACAGATTTCATGCAAAGGGTCAAAGATCGCTGGAAAGAGCCAGTCAAGGGCTCCCCTTTCTTTGTTTGGAAGGAAAAACTTCGTAGAGTTAAAAGGATGCTAAAAGGCTGGGTTAAGACCTTGCCCAATCCCGCTGTGGATAGAAAAAAAAAATTCAAAGTGAGCTGGAAAAGCAACCTCTCCACGTAGAAGCTGCCAAAAATTACCAAAGAAGAGCTGGATAAAGAATCTCAGCTACAACAAAAGCTTCACAAGGCTTGTTTGGCAGAAGAAGAATTCCGGAGGCTCAAATCAAGAAGTCTATGGCTCAAAGCTGGGGACCGAAATTCTTCTCTTTTCCACAAGCAGGCTCAAGCCAGGAAATGCTGAAATTCTATATCAGAAATCAAAAAAGATAACTGCACTTTAAAATATTTTGGCAACATTAAGAGGGCAGCTTCAACTCACTTTGAAAATATGTACAGGGAAGGCGTGGAGACTAGCCAAAATGATAATCTGCTAGACGCTGTTCCTAACCTCATCTCATCTAAAATGAACCAGGCTCTTAAAGGTAAAATCACCAAAGATGAAGTTAGGGAAGCCCTCTTTGCAATGGAACCGGATAAAGCCCTGGGCCTGGATGGTTTCACGCCCAGGTTTCTTCAGACGTGTTGGCAGATAGTTGAGAAGGATCTCTTCAAAATGATCCATAAGTCCCAAGAGTGTCAGAAAATTGGAGGCTGCACAAATTCAACATTCCTTGCCCTTATACCTAAAGAAAAAGGGGCAAACTCATTTAATAGATTTCGCCCTATATCCTTATGTAACATTGGATATAAAATGATTACCAAGGTTATAGTAAACAGGTTGAAGAAAATCCTCCCCAAAATCAAGGTGGATTTATACATGGCAGGCAACTAGTAGATAATTTCATCCTGGTCCAAGAGGCAATTCATTCCAGTCTTCGTCGAAAAGAAAAAGGTATGGTCATTAAACTTGACTTAGCAAATGCTTTTGATCATGTAAAACATAGTTTTCTATTTGCTGTATTGCACAAACTTGGCTTTGGTTGAAATTTTATCAAGTGGATCAAAGCTTGTATTTCGGAACCCTGGATTGCTCCTTTAGTAAATGGCAGGGTTGCGGATTTCTTCAAAGCTTCTAGAGGGCTGAGGCAGGGGTGCCCCCTCTCACCCCTTCTCTTTGTGCTGCAAGCCTCTGTGCTCAGTTTCTACCTAAACAAGAAACAGCAAGATCAAGATTTAAATGGCCTGTGCATAGTAAGAGGGATTAAGAGCATTAACCACGCCCTCTTTGCAGATGATACCATGTTACTAGGGACTGCAACTCAAATGTTTGCAAGCAAATTCAAAGAGTAATGGAAGACTACTGTCAAGCATCGGGCAGTGAACTAAACAGGGGTAAGTGCCATGTTTACTGTTGGAATATATCAGCTGCTGCTGCAAGTTCCATAGCCAGATGTCTAGGCTTTGCAGCTTCAGCAACCTGCACCTCTTTTAAGTACCTTGGGCTGCCTATCTTTCATAAGAGTGCTATGAGCAAGGACTGGCACCCCCAGATAGAAAAATTCAAAGCAAAAATGCAGGCCTGGGGGTCCTCCTGGCTTAACATTGCCGGAAAAGCAGTCCTCATCAAATCAGGGCTTAGCATTCTGCCGCTTTTTCAATTCTCTGTTCTTTTGGCGCCGGTGGGAATCATTAAGAGGATGGAGGAGCTAATTAGAAATTTTCTTTGGAAAGGAGGCAAACAGAATGAAAAGAGAATCCCTCTGGTTAATTGGGAAATAGTCTCCAAGCCACTGCAGGAGGGAGGACTAAACTTCAAGAATCTAAGTATGCAAAATCTAGCAATGGGAGCCAAACTGATATGGAAGATCATTGCTCCAAAGCTAGGATGGGTTCAACTGGCGCTGTCGAGGAAATACTTCAGAGGGCAGAGATTGAGATGCCTGGAGCGACCAAAAGAACACAACAGGACACCCCTCAGCGCTTTAATTATGAAAGTGGGGCCACGAATAAGAGAAAACGCCTACTGGATACCAGGAGAGGGCAGACAAATCAGGCTATGGCACGACAACATAATGAGCAGACCCCCACTCTTAAACTCAAACCTTAGGAACGAGTTGAAAGTTTGGATGGACGAAGCTAATATAACAGTGCTCTGGGACATCTCGAACTGGAGTGGGGACAGTTGGTCTGGCTGGAAGCAGATCAGTGTTCCACCTGCGCTGCAGTCAGAATACGATGCGCTGTTGGAAATGATGCATGGTGTGGCTCCTTTGCATGTAAGAAAGAAAGACACGAGAGGCTGGGGACCAAAGCAAGTGGGTTACACCGTGTCTCAGGGATACTCCAAATTCATGGAGAGGCCTCACGTGCCTCCTAATCCGGCGCCCTGGACATGTATTTGGAACTCCCCTACCATTCCAAAAATCGATTCATTTTGCTGGCTGCTATGTCACCAAAAAATCCTAATAGATGACAGACTCCAAAAGAGGGGCTTTCTAGGACCATCAAGATGCACATTATGTAAAGAAAGCCTGGAATCTGCATTTCATCTTTCGTTGGCGTGCAACTATACAGGCCTGATCTGGCACGAGCTCCTTGGACCATCGAAACATATGCCCATCTTCCCTCACTCTGTCCAGGATTTGTTTGCTGGGTGGCTGGCCAGGTACCCAGGCCAAATCCCAAAAAATAAGATTGTCAAAGCAGCATGGAATGCACTGCCAAAATTCATCAGCTGGCAGATCTGACTGGAGAGGAACATAAGGATTTTTAGAGACAAGGAACAACACTATAAACTATTAGCAAATACAGTGAAAGGTCAGCTAAATGAATGGCTAAGAGACAAAAGTGATGACACAAATCTAAATCAGCAGGACATGGAGTTTGGAGCAGCCCTCAATCTCAATTTTCAAAAATCGAAAACTCCACATATAAGTCTCAAAGATTGGCAAATAAGGAAAACTGAAGAAGAATTTCAATCTTGGCTGTCCAAGGAAACAATCCCCTCCCTTTTCTTTGACGGGGCAACCAAGGGAAATCCAGGAATGGCTGGAGCAGGAGGACTAATTATAAATCCAGAAGGAGCACCTACACATAGGTTTGCATGGGGACTGGGCCACTCCTCAAGCATACAAGTTGAAGCCATGGCTTTGTTCCAAGGGATTAAAATGCTCAAAGAACTGGGACACAAAGAAGCAGTTGTTTACGGAGATTCCCAGGTCATCATCAATGCAATGGTGAACAACACAAAACTAGCAGACCTTTGACTTGCAAGGGCAATTACAAGAATAAAAGACATGACAAAGCTCCTAAAATTAGAATTCTTTCATATCCTGAGAAACAACAACAAAGAAGTAGACATAGAGGCAAACAAGGCTGCCTAGCTAAGTGCTGGAACTATTATTAGAGATAATGAAATCTCCTGGGACCCAATTCCCTAAATTTTTCTATGTTTTTCTGTCTTTTGGTAAATCAGTTTGTAGACATTCATAAGCTTGGGAAATCAGCAGCAAGAGTGCACGTGAAAAATTGTAAAAAGAGGCGATTTATAAGCCTGTGCGACATGACTCGTTGGTTGGAGAGATGCCAAGAAACTAGTTTCACCTTTTGTAACCGGAACTATGGCATTTTGCCAAACACTTAATGAAATCCCATAACCGTTTCTGTAAAAAAAAAACTTAGTTTTAACAGAAAACAAATTTATATATATTAATTGATTGAATGATGAAGTTACATAGAAGGGGCCCCTGACTTATATACCACCTCGAGTGCATCTTGGTGAAAGGGCATGATCTTCTGATCATGCCCTTTTGCCTAATTAACCTATAATTACAGAATTATTAAATATTTTACATAACATTTCCTTCCTGTCAAAAATATGCTTTGTCCTCAAAGCATACGTAACGACGGGTGTTGTTGATGAAATGCTTTTGTCTCCCAGGGAGCTTCTTCTTCTGGTAGGTCTTTCCACTTAATTAAGTATTCTTTGATTACTCGTGATCACAACTTCTTTTCCCTGGTGGAGATGATAAAAATGATCTTCCCTTCGTTATCTAATGTTGGAAGTGCTATCTATGCACTTGGTGTTTTTCAAGTGTTTTTTTTAGGGCAAGATACATGGAAGACGTTGTGAACATGACTTTTATTAGGAAGGCTCAAACTGTATGCTACTTTGTTAATCTTTTTATTAATCTGGTATGGTCCATAGAACTTTGGTGCCAATTTGTTTCTTCCCATTTGTTTTAAAAACAACTGCTTGTAAGTTTGGAGTTTAACAAATACCCATTCTCCAACTTCAAATTCTCTTTTGGTTTTGTTTCGGTCAACTTGCTGCTTCATACGATTTCTTGCAATATTTAGATTTTCGTTTAGTGTTTGGAAGACTTGTGTTTCTTCTAACTGATCTTTAACCGCTGGAAGCTTTGTTTCAATAATGGCAAGGTTTTTCCATTTAGGAGGTTCGTAGCCATACAAAGCTTGAAATGGAGTCATTTTTGCTGAAGTGTGGTAAGTGGAATTGTACCACCATTCAACAAGATGTAACCACTGAGCCCACTTATTCTATTTGCCTATTGCATAACATTGTAGGTAGGCTCCTAGACATTTATTGATAACTTCTATTTGACCATCCGTTTGAGGATGGTATGTTGAACTCATGTTGAGGTAGGTTCCTATATGTTTAAAAAATTCCTTCCAAAAATTTCCGTTGAATTTGGCGTCTCTATCTGTAACAATGACCTTGGGAAACCCATGTAATTTGTACACATTCTTGCAAAATATCTCGACAATTTGTTTTGTTGAGTCTGATTTCCTTATTCCAATGAAGTGTGCATACTTGGTGAGTCTGTCGACTACTACGAGAATTTTATCCTTGCCATCAGACACATGTAACCCTTTGATAAAGTCCATTGATATTAACTCCCAATTTTGATTTGGAATATTTAAGGGATGGAGCAGTCCGAGTGTCATAATGTTCTCATTTTTATTTCTCTAGTTTTATCACATTGTGCTACATATTTTTGAATATCATTATTCATTCCCTTCTAGAAAAATGATTGGTGGCATTATAGCAGGTTTTAAAGAAGCCTACATGTCTGACTGACAGCGAGTCATGGGACTCTTTGAGAACTTTGGCTTTAAATTTAGAATTTGGACTTGGGTAAATTCTCTCCTTGTACCACAAAATATTGTTGTTCCATTCAAATTTTGAATTCTGAGGAGGGTTGTTGATTATGGCACTTCTTTTTCTGGATTTTTTGCATACTCACTTTGAATTTCATTAAGCCATTCTGTGATAGCAACTGAAATTGCAAGTAATGATGATTCTTCTTCTTCCTGGACAAAGCATCTGCTACTACGTTGTCTTTCCCTTTTGTATGTAATATATCCATGTCGAAGGTGACAATTTTTTCAATTCACTTTTGTTGTTCTGTGGATAGTGTTTTTTGCTAGAGGAGTTGCTGAAGGCTATTATGGTCTGTTCGTATTAAGAAGTTACTTCCCAAGAGATATTGCCTCCACTGAGCTAATGCATGCATAATGGCGAGCATTTCCTTATTGTAAGTAGATTTGAGACATTCTCGCTTGTTGAGCTTCCCGCTTTCAAATGCTATTGGATGACCATCCCGCATCAATACTGCTCCTATGCCAAAACTTGAAGCGTCACATTCAATTACAAAAGACTTTGAAAAATATGGAGTTGCTAATACAGGTGCCTTGGACATGGTTTTCTTTAAGTCTTAAAAACATTTTTCTGCCTTATCATCCCATTAAAAGTAGTTCTTTTTCAACAAAGTTGTTAGGGGTGTAGATACATGAGCATAATTTCGAACAAACCTTCAATAGTATCCAATTAACCCCAAGAATCCTCTTATTTTGGAGATGTTATTTGGTTTGGGCCATTCTTTTATTGCTTTGATCTTATTAGGATCTACTTTTACTCCTTCCTTGGATATTATGTGTCCGAGGTACTCTACCTCTTCTTTTCCAAAGGTGCACTTGGACATATTTGCATAGAACTAATGTTCTTCTAGTACAGTGAGAACTTGCTCCAGATATTGTAGGTGTTCTTTCCATGTTTTACTATAGATTAGAATATCGTCAAAGAACAGTAACACAAACTTCCTTAGATATAGACGAAATACCTCATTCATGGTGGCTAGGAAGGTTGCTGGAGCATTAGTTAATCGAAGGGCATTACCTTGAATTCATAATGATCTTCATGTGTTCGAAAGACAATCTTCGCTATGTCCTCTAGCCTTATTTTGATCTGATAGTATCTCGATCTCAAGTCCAATTTTGAAAAGTATTGGGCTCCATGAAGTTCATCTAGCATTTCACCTATAAAAGGGATCAAAAACTTATTCTTAATCGTTAGCTTGTTCAGTCCTCGATAATTTACACACAGTCTAAAAGATGCATCCATCTTTCGGAGTAGAACCACTGGATCAACATAAGGGGTTCTACTCTTTGAGATGATTCCACACTTCAAAAGATCTTGGACCAATCTTTCGATTTCAGTTTTTTGGTGATATGGATATCTATACGGCTTGATATTGATAGGGTTTGACCCTAATTTGACTTATATTATGTGCTCAATTTCTCTTTTAGGTGGCATCTTCATACGAAGATCTTGGAACACCTTTTTGTGTTTTTGAATTTCAGGTGCTAGTTCTTGAACTTCAGGTGTTTCTTCGCTAACCAATCTTGAAGCCAACATCTCCATTTGATGACACTGCACTACATACGCTGGTGCTCCCTTCTGGATCAACTTCATCATCTGGTATGATGATACAATTTGATTATGAGGGGGTTGGAACCCAAATAACTTGTATTTTTGCCCCTCCCATTTAAACTTTATAAGTTGCTTTAGATGGTTGGCAAAGTAAGTGCCTAGGGTTTGTAGCCATTGGATACCTAGGACTACATTTGCTCCCCCTAATGGTACAATGTAGAATGGAGATTCTAGATTGTGGTCCTAAATCTGTAATTTAACTGTATGTCATTTCCCTACTTTTTCAATTTTCCTTTTGTCAGCTACCATCACTTTCATGTTGGCCATGGGATATGTGAAAATGTTGAGCCTTTTCGCCATATTTGAGTCCAAAAAGTTGTGGGTGCTTCTAGTATCTATTAGAACCATTACATTGCTTTTTTTATATATCCTTTTAACTTTAATGTTTGGAGCTGAGATAGACCTGTCATGGCTGATAATGACAGTTGTGGAATATTCTCGTTATCTGATTTTGGAGAAAATTGTGAAGAGTCTTCAACTTCTTCTACTTCTAATTTTTCACTGTCTGAATCATTGGTTGCTTTACATGTATACAGGTTCTTGGTCTCTTTTCCCTTAGCACATATATGTTTAGGATCCCATTTTTCGCCACAACGTTTGCACTTACCCTCTTTCCTTCTTTGCATTTCCAAATTAGTTTTTTCTCCTTCACGTAGTTTTGGTGGAACATATTTCGTATTATTCGTGTCAGCAGTTTGGGAAAATATTCGTCTCGAATATACTCTTTCAACTTTTGGCCAATGTATCCTTTTAAGCTTTTTTTCTGCAACTTTTCCTTTTTGTCTTGCTTCTTCTATAGAAGTGATGTCATGAAGCTTAAGCTCAGCCTAGAGATGTGGTTTAAGTCCCGTGATGTATGATTGAATAAGACGAGTCTTCGATGACCCAGGTACTCGTGTAGCTAGAGTTTCCCATTCCATAGTGTATTCATTCAGATCTCCTTTTTGTTGCAGCCTGGTGAGTGTTGAGAGGAACTCTTATTCCTTGACACCTTGGAGCCTCTTAAAGAATGCATTTTTGAATTTATTCCAATTGATAGCAAGTGTCGTTTTCTTCCACCACATATACCAATTATATGCTTCGCCTTCCATTTGCATGAATGCATGCCTGATCTTTTCATCATCATTGTCAATACCATAAATCTCAAAATATTCTTCTGCTTTATTGAACCATGCAACATTGTATTTCTCATTATCGTCAAATTTGGAGAGCTCGCGTTTTGCTCTTTGCTGATATGTAGCAACTGGTGGGGTGAAGAAGGAGTATTGATTCAAGCGCTGCATATTTGAGTATTGATTCTAGAGTTGCATATTTTGAAAATTCGTGTTACTATTTTGTTGATTGGCCATGGACGATGCTTTTGGAGACTCAGGGATCTGATGTGAGTCTGATGAGTTTGATGTATCTAAAGAATTTGATGTTTAATAGCTTTGTTATTTTGGGGTACTTGATCAAGTGTAATTTTCAACTTGTCACAAATGCAGGTCAACATTGCCATTGCTTGATCATGAGCTATTGATGCTGCATTATTGTTTTGATCCACCTTATTTGAAAGGATTGCATGATCCTTTTTAAATTTGTTATGATTATGCTCGAGTTGACTCTCTATTATCTTTGTAGTAACCCAGAGCTCCTGTATTATTCATGTTAGCAGTTTGGGAAAATCTTTGTCTTGAATATACTCTTTCAACTTTTGGCCACTGTATCCTTTCGAGCTTCTTCTCTGCAACTTTTCCTTTTTGTCTTGCTTCTTTTATAGAAGTGATGTCATGAAGCTTAAGCTCAGCCTGGAGATGTGGTTTAAGTCTCGTGATGTATGATTGAATAAGAAGAGTCTTTGATAACCCAAGTACTCGTGTAGCTAGAGTTTCCCATTCTCTAGTGTATTCGTCCATATCTCCTTTTTGTTGTAGCTTGGTGAGTGTTGAGAGGAATTCTTATTCCTTTACACCTTGGAACCTCTTAAAGGATGCATTTTTGAATTTCTTCCGACTCATAGCAAGTGTCGTTTTCTTCCACCACATATACCAATTATATGCTTCACCTTCCATTTTGCATGGATGCATGCTTGATCTTTTCATCATCATTGTCAATACCATAAATTTTGAAATATTCTTTTGCTTTATTGAACCATGCAACACTGTATTTCTCGTTATCGTCAAATTTGGAGAGTTCAAGTTTTGCTCTTCACTGATATGTAAAAATTGGTGGGGCGAAGAAGGGGTATTGATTCGAGAACTGCACATTTGAGTATTGATTCTAGTGTTGCATATTTTGAAAATTCGTGTTACTATTTTGTTGATTGGCCATGGACGATGCTTTTGGAGACTCAAGGATCTGATGCGAGTCTGATGAGTTTGATGTATCCGAAGAATTTGGATGTTTAATAGCTTTGTTATTCTGGGGTATTTGATCAGGGGTAATTTTCAACTTGTCACAAATACAAGTCAACATCGCCATTGCTTGATCATGAACTATTGATGTTGCATTATGATTTCGATCCACCTTATTTGAAAGGCTTGCATGATCCTTTTTAAATCCGTTATGATTATGCTCGAGCTGACACTCTACTCTCTTCGTTGTAACCTGAAGCTCCTGTATTATTCGTGTAGCAGTTTGGGAAAATCTTTGTCTCGAATATACTCTTTCAATTTTTGGCCATTATATCCTTTTGAGCTTCTTTTCTGCAACTTTTTCTTTTTGTCTTGCTTCTTCCATAGAAGTGATATCATGAAGCTTAAGCTCAACCTGGATATGTAGTTTAAGTCCCCTTATCTATGATTGAATAAGAGGAGTCTCTGATAACCCAGGTACTCGTGTAGCTAGAGTTTCCCATTCTCTAGTTTATTCATCCAGATCTCCTTTTTGTTGCAACCTGGTGAGTGCTGAGAGGAACTCTTATTCCTTAACACCTTGGAACTTTTTAAAGAATGCATTTTTGAATTTCTTCCAACTGATAGCAAGTGTCGTTTTCTTCCACCACATATACCAATTATATGCTTTGCCTTTCATTTGCATGGATACATTCTTGATCTTTTCATCATCATTGTCAATACCATAAATCTCAAAATATTCTTTTGCTTTATTGAACCGTGCAACTCTGTATTTCTCATTATCATCAAATTTGGAGAGCTCAGGTTTTGCTCTTCACTGATATGTAGCAATTGGTGGGGCGAAGAAGGGGTATTGATTCGAGAACTACATATTTGAGTATTGATTCCAAAGTTGCATATCTTGAAAATTCGTGTTACTATTTTGTTTATTGGCCATGGACAATGCTTTTGGAGACTCAGGGATTTGATGTGAATTTGATGAGTTTGATATATCCGAAGAATTTGGATGTTTAATAGCTTTGTTATTCTAGGGTATTTGCTTGGGTGTAATTTTCAACTTGTCACAAATACAGGGCAACATCGCCATTGCTTGATCATGAGCTATTAATGTTGCATTATGATTTCGATCCACCTTATTTGAAAGGATTGTATGATCTTTTTTAAATTCGTTATGATTCTGCTCGAGCTGACTCTCTATTCTCTTCGTTGTAACCTGGAGTTCCTTGATTTCATTATAATGCCCGATAACCTTATTCCCAAGATCTATCAATATTTTTACTAAAATCAGCCATTGACATTGACGAAGACATTGATCAGGTATATGGTGGTGTATATTTATCCAGCTTAACCTTTTTTCTTGACCCTAATTTATTTATTTTTAAATATAAAACTTACCTTTCTTATATAATAATAAAAGGTTGATATATATATATAATATAATATATATATAATAATATATATAATAATAATAACTTATATAATTATTAAATATTAACTAATTATAGATTATATACCGAATTAATGTTAAAACTATATAATAATTAATGTAACTATAGATATGTATTATTTATGAATAGTGGAAAAGTGTTGAACCCAATTTGAAGGGAGATGATCAACAGTGACGTTGGATGGATGTGGTTGATTGGGAAGAATGAAATGGTGGCCGGGCTGTCGGCTGTGGATAGAAAGATGAATGTGAAGCGAACAAAGTTCCTTCTAAAGATTAATTACTCCAAAAGACTTGGAATATGAAATTATCCATTAAGGATA
>APFE030927113.1:75733-89430 GCA_000404065.3 Pinus taeda | reverse complement strand
TTGTTTGTTCAGAATATATTATTTCCTTTCCTTTTCTTTTTTTTATATACCCTTCTTGTTTATTCTTTATTAATTTTTTTTTTAAAATAATGGCCAAAGACCTAAAAAATGGAGAATCTCCCAATATGTAGCGAAACGCTTCAATTATGACAGCAACGAGGTTGATGATAGGTTGATAGCCAAAGGCCTGGTAATCAGCCAAGCCAAACGTGGCTCTGATACCAATGAAGCGAACAAAGTTCCTTCTAAATATTAATTACTCCAAAAGACTTGGAATATGAAAATATCCATTAAGGATATAAATAATATATTAAATATGTGAATAGTAAAAATGAGTATGATAATTTACAAATGAGAACGAGAGGCTTGCTTATATACCAAGCAAGTGTCTCTTCATGAAGAGTCATGTCCTATTAGACATGCCTCTTCAACCTTAATTACTAGCTTAACTAACTATTATTTATGATTATTATCTTTTACATTATATTTATATTATTTATATATTTTATTCGTTACAGAATGTGGGAGGACAGAGCAAATGGTAGTGTGTGAGTAAACGAGGGCATAGACTGGTGGAGAGTCGTTGAATTGATGCCGATCCATACGACGACGGATTGTGGTGGATCAGCACGGGACAACAGGCGGGGGAGATGCGGCGCTTGGAGCCGGATAGGAAGACAAGGCAGGTCAACGACAGCATTGATGGGTAACAGGTGACGTGGAGAATGAACGAGACATGATAGAGTGAACAATGAATGGTTGGAACACTGCTGTTGGGAGTGGCGATGGGTTAATGGTGGGGACGAGTACAGCAGACCGGCAAGGAATATCGGGTGGGGTTGATGAACATCGATTTGGTGAAAGATGACAGATGGGAATCAGAGGTTCTGAACAAATCAGATTCAACTTTGGGGCTGAAATTTCTATACTGCAGATTTGTGACCTATTCTGATCTGGGAATTTCACAGTTCCAAATTTTCTACACATGTTGAGTGGCTTTTGGGTTTCTGTTGCATATGTATGTGCTCATCTCATGGAACTAAACAACAACCTTTTGGAGTATCAAATTTGTACATGTACAATGTTCCCTATCTATGGCTGGCATCATGTTGTATCCAGGATAGAAGGGATAAAGCAGGTTATATAGTCTGTTGCAACTTATTTCTTTTCAGTATATTTCTTGTTAGGAAGACAAGGCTCATGTGAAGCTGGAAGGCCAGGTGCTTACTCATGGGAAGGAGCATTTTAGATTAAAGCTACAATTATCACTATCAGGGATCAGCAGGATATGTGATGTTATTTTGTTTGAGTTCTTGATTGGACAATTATCAGGGATCAGCAGGATTTGGTATCGCCTTTGAAGTTTGATGTATCATTTCTATTTGACATCATATATATCAGTGCCTTCTTCATATTTATGTGCCAATGTGTTTAGTTCATGTTGTTATTGCTTTATATTTTTAGAAATCTGAAAAAAAATGAATATATTATGCATTTTTTATGCTTGCCTATATTTTGCCGATACCGATATTTTCAACACTGGCTCCCATTATAACCTCCTTTTCTTTTGTTTGTAGGAGGAAAAACTGAAGGATAAGCCAGGTTATGAGCATCTGAATGAACCTCTGCATGTATTGATCGAGGCTGAATTGCCTGCCAACATTATTGATGCCCGCATGAAACAAGCGTTTGAAATTATAGATGATCTTTTGAAGCCTGTGGTAATAATATTGCTTGCATCATTGTAGATGTAATTTTTCAACTAAGGGATATGTTTCTTGTTTCTTGGTTGAAATAACTCGTGAAACTCTACCAGGTTTTTTTTTTGAAACCGAGTTCAATGCTGCTGCCTGTTTTGTTCAGATGCTTTCTTTTCCTTTAGTTTTTGGCATTTGTCTTTTTACTATATTTCTCAAATGACATATCAATTGACATTTCAGGATGAGTCTCATGATTATTTCAAAAAACAACAGTTACGAGAATTGGCCATGCTGAATGGCACTTTAAGAGAGGATAGTCCTCACATGAGTGGAAGTGTATCTCCTTTCAACAATGCTGGCATGAAGAGAGCAAAAACTGGGCGCTAGTGGCTAAGATTGTATTATGATCAATGAAGGGATTTTAGTGTTCGTGGAAAACCATTTCTTTTGATTTGCTGAGTTGGTGCCTGTAGTTTATGAAGATGACAATTGATGATGTTCAACAACAATCATATGGAGGTGTAAACACTGTCTATTTTGATGTGATAAAAAATGCCACTTCTGTATTATTTTTGCCTGTCAAAATACAGTATATTTCAAGACTGAATTGTGGCTGGATTTGGTATCTTGATATTGTAAGTTTTGACGCTGCTTAATATAGTTTTGCAATTGTAAATCTTTTAGAGCAACTTGAACTTTACTAGCAGTAGCCAAACTCTTTTCTAGGGCTATTTCCAAGCTTGGAGCCTTGCACTATTTACACCCAGTTATTAGTTGTTGGGGTATTAATCAAGTCTGTTGACTGATCCTTATAAATGTGGCTATTGATTATTCACGGCAAGCTTAAGCTTTGTATGAAGTGTGCAGTATAAAATTATGTATTTCCATTTCCCCCCATTTCTCTGATGCTTTTAGACATATGTAATTGAATCATTTAATCTTGTCTTGTCTAAATAATGTACAAAATTCTATATTATATTGAGATTCATTGATGATTGTCAGGGAAATGCATATCAATTTTTATCATTTACTCGTGAAGTTACTAAACTAATATTCATAGATCTTGCAATATAGTTGCTTAATGGGTCAATGGTGACATTCATCGCTGTATGGTTGGTTTGTTCAGATAAAACACTATTTCTTTATATCTTTATTGGTAGTGGTCAGTGCCAACATGGTTTTACTGGTGGCATCGTAGAAATAAGAACTGCAGATTTGGGCTCTATTCTTCTTGTTGAGTTTTGTTTATCATTTACTTGAGAATATTTTCCTGTTTCTTGAAATTATTTTTTCAAGCATAAAAATGATCTTAAGGTTATTTTGTATCTATTATTTATTTTAGTTCTGTAATACACGAGCATGGGACTTCAATTTGAATTTGTTAATTCTGTGTACATATTTACCTGCACTAAATTGACAGTCGACTGCAGACATACTGGCATATAAATTGATGTAAAGCGAGTGCAGTTTTCTTCAAACTGCTTCACATTTTTCCTTTTTGTTTAAAAAATGTGATTTTGTTTTAAGTAATTCGTTTTGGTAGAACAGTTGACTATCAGGTAAGTTTAATGTCTTACAGCTTCGGTTAAAAAAAGAATCAGATTTTGCTTGAGTAACCATTTTGGTTGAACAGATGACAATGAGGTAATTTAATGTCTTACAACTCTAAATGTAAGAATGAATATCAGATTTTGCTCGAGCACTTCTTTTTGATTGAGTTGATGACAATTGCATTGCGAGTCATAGCCAGCTTTAGCTATGGCTGATGACTGGCAAATCATATCAGCTACGGAACATAAGCTGGGGTTTATTTTTCTTCTGACTAATAAAAAGCAAAAATTGCTTGGTGGGCCACGTGCACTACATGTAGGGAAAATATATAAAGAAAATACAAAACGAGGGTATGCCAGATTGGCATTTGGTTTCTAGAAGGGTGGAGTATACTGCCATGTTGCCAGCAAGCAGACATTGGTTTTATCTGGTTCAATTTCTTGGTAAACTATCCATATCCATGTGAGGCTAGCGTGCTAATGGTACTAAGTGAATTGTTTAGAAATGCAAACTCTAAGTATCTGAGGAGAGCCGTTGACAAAGTTTGAAAAATAAACTGAAGTTTTGAATCTCAAGTGTGTTTCGCATTGTCTTAAGCATGATCAAGTCGGCTCTTCTGCAGGATTGTATTTCCATTCATATAGACAATATGCTAAGAAATTTGTCCAGCTATCTGCAATATAAATAAAAATGACTTGAAGAGTTGTAAATGTTGTCAAATTTACAGATTCATAGTTGTTACCACAGATGTCAAATATTTGTGAAAGTGACATTCGGCTGAAATTCTTCATTATAGGGCATGTATTCTTAACATGATTTGAAAAGTAAAGATGATGTTTGGTTGGCAGTCTCTGTATCAGAGTTGGTTAGGATTTCGCAGATAGTTGTGTACTGTATAGAGCCAAGAGATGGACTTTTGGAAGCATGTAGGTCTGCTTATTTTAAGAACAGGGAGAGATAATGTTCTAAAATTTGTTCTCTTAATTTGAACATGTTTCAATGACAATCCCCTGGTTGAAGTTTATAGTGGATGTGGGTGCAATGATAGATTTGAACAACAAAACTGCAATGAAATTGGAATGGAATGGGGTTGCTTTCCCTTTTTGGACATGATATGTAGTATATCATGCTCATCCATGTAACAACTAATGAGTTGATATCTGCTATCTGATGCTTCATAAACAGAATGGTCGGTCATTGTGTTTGTTTTTGATCTGCATGTCATTGCATATTAAGGGTTCTATTGTTCTCAATTTAGTTTTGTTGGAGGGAAGTTCCAAAAATCAGCATCATGCTGTGTGGTTTGCAATTACAATTACAAGAACATAATTAAAGCCACATGCTTAAGATTAAGCCACATGTCTTAAGTATGAACTAATTCAGACTGTGAAACTGTGGATGGCTCATTAAATCAGTGAAGTAAACTAGTTATTGGAGGGTATGTATTCATGTGTCACCCTTTGAAACAGGGAGAGGGGAGGGGCATGTGGGTATAAATATAAATTTTTATATAATATGAAAACAATTTAAAAAATAAAGCGAATGTTTATTCATTGAAAATGTAAATTCACAATATTTTATATTCATTTTTGAGACCAGATTTAATATCATGATTCAGAGCATTCAATTTTCAGCTTAAAGTCGAGCATTTGGCATTAATCATTTGACAATTTAATATTCATGATTTAGAGATTGGAATTCTCATTCAGCATTGAACAATCATGACACACAATAATCAGAAAATCATTAAACTTGATCGTTCCCATTAACTGCTCTCAATCATGAAACCAAATACATAAAAAATTTGACTAATAGCGTTTCTGAAAATGAAAACCCTGCACTGCCTACGACCATCGACAAGTTTGCTGTGAGAAAAAAGATACCAAAATCTCTTCCTTCTTCTTCTTCACTGTTGCACTATTTCTTTTTAATTTGAAAATGAATGGTAAAAGTGAAGCGTCTCTTTTTGCTTTTGAGTTCATGGGCGGTTGATAAAAGATGGTCTGGGTTTTTGAAGGGGGCAGATCTTTTTCTTTTTTTTTTGGTTTTATTTTAAAGCTTAAAAGCTATATTTTTTTATGCAGAAATTACTCTCACAGAACACTATTTCAGGTGCTGGGGTACAATACGAGTGTCTGGTTTGTGTACCTAGGAGTGGGTACACCATACCTTGACAACTTAGCTAATTAGTTGCTTTGTGGCATATGATAGGTTTCTAGTCAAAATGGTTTTATTTTTGGGTTAAACCAAAATGATTTTTTTTTGGAGAATCGGTAACTTTAATTCGAAAGATTGGTTGCCCTGTTACACCAGATACAATTATTTCATAAATGCCATAAATTGAAGAGTTACAACATGTCTTCGGAGATTTGAACCCACACAATTGGGGAAATGCATTGTTCACCAAACCATTTGAGTTAAGATCCTTTTACCTAGTCAAAATGGTACGTTGCCACAGTTAGACTGTGAAGTTTATGAAAGCCAACTACCTCATGTCATTTTTTCATATGAACAGCCAATTTTTTGGTTGAGTGTTGCCAGACTATATTTAAATAGTCATGTTAATAGAATGTTTTTGGTTTTGTTTTGTTTTGTTTTGTTTCTCTAAAAAAGATTAATCTATTAACAAAGTAAAGGAGTACAATTACAACGTGACCGAAGTCAAAAAATCTGCTCTGAAGAGAGGTAGAACTGTCAAGAGAAGCAGATGAGAACACTGATTGTAGGCAGTGTGCTCATTCTTGAGCCAGTTTTCAGGACCCACGCAGGGGACCGAGTTAAGATTCTCTTGATAATGTAGAATAAACAAAAATGCAAAAGTACACCAGAAAACCACAAAACTGTTTGCGCTAAAAACTTGCCATGTTGTAAGGGCTGCACTGCACGTGGACGAAGCAGAGGTGAGCGAGCTAGTCATCTGGAGGCTCTTCCTCAATGCGACACCAACCAAACTCAGGCAAATCCCTTGCTTGAGCCGCATGCTGATCGGAGGGACCAGGGTCAACCAGCGCTATCACCACATCCTGAGCGCTGTGAACCTGTGCATCCAGAGCCTGCCGAGGCGCATTTCCAATTCCCAGTGGAGGGTTGAGGAAGGAACAGAGACTGCCCTCGAACCTCCCAGACGAGATCCAGAGTCCTCTGTCTGTTCAACCTCATGGAAAACCACTAAGATATGAGCTGTTATCCTTCGGCGATTCAGGGAGCTGTTAAAGGTGAAAATCGCAGTGCCAGATGTGGGAGGAGGCCCAGGGTGGTAGCTAGAGGATTGGAGCCGCCCTCTCCCACTGCATGTGCTGGGGTAGTGGCCAACGAACAACTCATTGGAAAGGGAAGGCGAATCAGAGGACGGACTGGAAGGCACGCGCCGGGGCTGGCTTCTTTGGCTCCTCATTCTATGGCGCAAGCGAGGCATCAGGGAGAGAGCAACAGCGGGATACCGGGTAGGCAGAGCAACAACGTGGACCGGGAGGTGGCTATAGCTTTGCCAGCAGATCAGAAAATCTTCGCAGCAGAGGCCCAAGGCCCAGGAAAGGAGCTAGAGGAAAAACTGAAGCCGCTCCGTCAAAAGAATAGAAAGCACCAAATTATCCCTTCCTAGCAAGTCCCTAGAGGCCTCAGGAATGACAGAGCCAGCAGCAAACAACCTGAGATCAGAAATGAGGCCATAGACCAGAGAGTAAAGCGAGTGAATCAACGAAACAAAGACTTCAAAACAACAGCTCGAGACCCTGGAAAGGAACCAGAGGACAAACTGAAGCTGCTCCGCCAAGAGAACAGAGCCAAGCACTGGATTATTCTTCCCCAGCAAGTCCTGAGAGGCCTTAGGAATGACAGAGTTAACATCAAGCAGCCAGAGATCAGATATGAGGCCAGAGGTGAGAGAATGGATCGAATGAAACAACGAATACAAATTCACCGCATACCCGAGACTGAACCTTGCCTTATCCTCCTCTGGCGCGCCTCGAGATGCTCCTTCCATAACTATGGCATTGAAGAACGCCGCCTTCTGATGCAGGCCAAAGCGCGCGGAGGGAAGAACCAGAGCTGTTGCCATAATGTGTGAACTGGAGCCGCTGGAATGAGAGCAGATGAGCCCTGCTCTGCGCATATGCCAAGAGCCAGCTGTCATACCTCTCTTGAACCTTCTGTACTGGGTGGGCAGGTGTCGATCTACCTTGCCACACCCCTGTCCCTTCACATTTAAGACGCTGTCAAACACCCACATCCGAGATTAATAGAATGTTAAAGAATTTTAGTTTGTGTAATTGTGCATCCCTTTTCCTTGCTTAGTGTGAGCGATTAATGTGTTTGATGACATACAGTGAAAGACTTATGAATTCATTGCTAATGACCTTCCTTTCAAATGGCAAGAAGGAAATTTGTTGTGTTGCACATCAACGATTAGCTTTTCTAGCACTAACATAGGGGTTAACATTGTCTGTGAGAGGACAATTCATTGGGAGTCCATGTGAAATTGCCTTAATTAAAGTGAAATTGATGAGAGACCAGGGTTTAAAAGTAGGTGGACATGTGATGTATGAACTCTAAAATTAGTTTTGAGTGGTAGTAGGCTTTTAAAAGGCATTATGAATGCTCTCAAGTGTCATGTAAGTTTGTCATTGCATGTGTTTGCAATGTTATGTTTCTAAGAACTAGAACTGGCCTAGATCCATCTTAACTCCGAATCTATCGAAGAGGGATCAAATCTCTCAAGGGGCAAACCTCTTTTTGAGTGCAAAATTTGAGGAAAGGTTTGCACCTCGAGAGATTTATCCCTCTCAACAATTGATAGATATGGAATTAAGATGAATTTAGGTTGGTATAATATTTCTATATTAAAAATATATATATTTAATTATAAATATATTTATTATAATGATTAAAAATATATGCAATTATATTCACGGGCAAATTTGTAAATATCATAGATTGCACCTGTTTAAATATTCTACTTTAGAGAAGAATACCATTGGAAAAACTATGGGCTAAGAATATGGGAGGAAAAACCATGAGTTGTTAAAACCCAAAGTGAGAAAACTGTTGATGTTTACATGACAACATTTTAAAATTTATTTTAAATACAAGTTTAAATTTATTTTAAATACAAGTTTACTATATATAAAGATAGATAAAATCTATATAAAACTAAGTGTAGTTTAGAAGAAATGGCCTATTCTAGTGACTCAAGTGTTTTCCAAGGTGATAAATCCCTTTATGCATTCAAAAGTTTATTTTAACCAACAAAAAATTCACTATCTTGCTTGAAATTTTATTACCAAATTTCAACGAAAAGACCATTTGTCTATAGTCTATAGATTGTATAAAAAATAGATAAATAAATTTTAATTCACCAGTTTATTGATAAATTATATATGCCCTTTTATTGATACTAAATCAGTGAAACACAAAAAGCAATTTATTTTAACCAACAAAAAAATCACAATTTTGCTTGAAATTTTATTACCAAAGTCCAACAAAAGACCATTTGTCTATAGACTATAAGCCGTACCAAAAATAGATAAATAAAAATTAATTCACCAATTTATTGGTAAATTATATATTCCCGTTTATTGATACTAAATCAGCAACACACAAAAAGCATAGGTTTCGGCAAAGGAAGGCGTTCAAATCTAGAAAAAAAAGGCATGTATATATACATAAAGCATCTATGGTCAGAATATACACTGAGTCTACTACCCCTAAATCTAATTTTAATACCTTGCTTCTTTTGCCTAATTATGCACAATTTAAAAGCAGGACAATTACAAAATAATTTACATTCATGTCTTACCTAAATCTACTTTTACTCTGCTCATTCCGCTGTGCATGTATGTGTTGATTTCTGGTAGCATTAGATGTGCTCTGAGCCTCAAAATTTTCAGGGAGGCTAGGACACATGTATTCCAGAATATACATAAATCATTTTGGGAAATTCCACCCAGAGAAGGTTTTATTAAAATAATTAATTATTTTTAATAGATGCCTAAGTCTAAACTTAGGAAATTAAAATAATTAAAGGGCATTAATTAAACTAAGGGTGAAACTTCTAGAAGAAAACAAGGTTCAAGCCATAATGATCTAACCCATTGATTACAATCTAATATGGGCCATTGGTTACTCAATGAGAAGATTATAAGAATAGGCTTGATGGGCATTTGGAAGACACATTAGGTGAGAGATCAAGAGATCGATTTCTGAACAGAGTAGTGCAGTGGTTGCCGAGAAGTGATCGAGGTGATTTCTTGCAGTGAGGGGCAAAGATGGTTTCCAGAGGAAGTTTTTCTAATCCGGAGAGTACAAGGTAGAGAGGGCAGAAAGACGTCCAAAGAGGCTGATGTAGGGCCATGCAGAGCTACGCTGTGGCAGCGCAGAGCTTCAAAGGGAGTCTAATATTTTGCTGAGGAGCAGTCGAGATCAAGTGTTGGAGTCAAGTGTGAAACCGAGAGGACAGAGGGCCGAAGTTTCCAGCGAGCAGAGGATCAGAGAAGGTTGAGAACAACCCCAACAACAATGACACAGTGACTGCGTGGGTGTGACGCAGTACTGCGCAAAGGCAACACAGAGGCTCAGCTCCAGCACAGATTAGTGCTAGATTTTCCAGTGACAAGGTGAGATCATCTCACTACTTTTTGTCTAGTTAGATCTCTGTATAGGATTTCCAGTTTGGGCATCTGAATAATTGTACTTAGAAATCACTGTTTAATAATACAAACCCTCAACTGCAGCACCAATTTTCCCACATTGTGTTTTTCCGGGGGCATTGGTCCAAAAACATTGATGTCACTTTCGGCAACAGTGTGCGGAGCGCGTACTGAGGTCTTACCCGAAGCAGTATGGGGGGATGCTGGAACCAAGTTTCCACACCCTTGTGATGTCCGAGGGGTTGATTTAGTCCAACTGTGAATACCTTCGCGCACTGGCCTAACCTGCGAGGCCTTCATGATCTGTTATAATTGCCTTTGCGCAACCCTAACTAGGGGCTGAGATGCTTTCGCGCTGTTAAGGCAACAATCTACGCTAATTCCCCAAGTTACACCGCAGATCTTATCTTCTTATAAATGTTAGTTAACTTAGTGTAAGCATATACTGTCTTATATTCTCTTAGTTAACATAATCATATAAGTTCGCGCATATAAACAGTAAAATTACAATTCATACCCAATATACTCAATGCATAAAACATGAAAAGATACACAGAAATGATATGAAACTTCTCTTTATTACTTCTCCAAAGGTTACCGACTCGATTCGCCTTGCGCACTCAGCTACAGGGGTCTGCGCACTCAGCTGCAGACTACTAGGCCTCTGCGCACTCCGCTGCAGAGCCTTCTCCTACTCTACGACCCAAGACTCGACTCTACACTTAGATAAGAATCAATTCTTCATCATTCATTACTCAATTCATTTCTTCAATGATTTACAACTTAGAGCCTCGCTTTAGTTATACAATCCCATGGTCCGCAGACCATGGGTGGATCTCTAAAGCTGACATTACATTTACAAAAATGAGGGCGAAGAACCTTATGACTCATTAACAAGTTCGCGCTCTGCGCCCCTAAAACGCAGAGTCTTTACATTGGATTTAGTCAAAACCTGAGCTTTAAGCTCGAAAACTTCCCTTGGGGGATCCGACACCCAACAAGCCCCCAACACAAACATTGTGACTCGCCCTCGAGTCACTCTGTTGTTGCGGAGATCTTCGCGCAGAGACCTCCCAACTCTGCCCGAACTGTTGCAAGATCGACAATGCACTGAGCAGCCGCCTATTGTACCTCCTACAACTAGTCAGATGGCCGGGCCACCTATGTATGGCTTCAATCGACTCCCGTTTACTTTTCCTTGGAAGAGTTCGCCATTCAGTTTCACCAACTGCACCGCGCCACCATCTATGATTTCCTTAATAACATACTATCCCATCCAATGCATTTGGACCTTCCCCGGGAATTTATCGAACTTGCTGTTATATAACAACACCAAATCGTTTACCTTAAAAGTACGCAACTTGATATGTCGATTGTGCCAAGCCTTTTCGCATTGCTTTTGTACATGCTGATGGAATCCAGCCAAAAACCATTCTTTCTCGAATTCCTCCAACTGTGCGAGCCTCTCCTCAAGGGCGCCGCGGTCCATCATCCCTGTGAACGCTACTATGCGTAGACTAGGCACGATATACTCCATCGGCATTACGGCTTCCACTCCATAGACCAGCCTAAAAGGCGTCTGTCCTGTCAGTTTCTTTCATGTTGTCCTATAAGCCCATAATATTGTGGGTACGCGCAGGTCCCAGTCACTTCGCTGGGCATTGCATATTTTTGTCAGCGCGGTCTCCAATACTTTGTTAAACACCTCTACGGTCCTGCTAGCCTGTGGGATACATTGTGGTTTTTTGATGATACACCTGGAACTCTTCCGTTAGTGCGCTGATCATTTCATTCAAGAAATGTGTACCGCGATCGTTCATCAAGATCTTCGGACAATCGAATCATGTCAGTACGTGGTCAAACAGAAACTTCGCGGCCATCGCCGCTGTGCAATCTTTTACTAGTTGTGCTTCTGCCCAACGCGTCAGGTCTTCTGTCGCAGTAATAATATATCTCGCGCCTATCTTTCCTTGCGGTTTGATAGGTTCGACAAAGTCGATTGTCCACTTCTCAAAGGGCTACAACGTCTTTTGCAGATTCAAAGGCATCTCGTCCCTCCGCGATGGCTTACCCGTTCTTTGACATACATCACGTACCTTGCAATGTGCTTTTGAATCCTGATGAAGGGTCAGCCACCACAACCCTGTACGAAGAACCTTCTACGCAGTTTCTCTCCCTGCATAATGACCTCCCGCAAGGGCCCCATGCACGTCCGCGAGGATACTACTTCGTTCAAACTCTAGTACATATCTTCGCAGTGTCTCATCATTCCCCATCTTATATAGGTGGCCTGCAATGACAAAAAAATTTGCCCCGCGCACCACTAGTTCCTTCTTCCGCTAGACAGAGTAACCTTCTGGTGCAGTTCCAGTTGTTAAAAAGTGAATTATATCTTCGAAATGTCCATCCGCTACATGCACGACAAAAATTTGTGCGTTGGGTAGTCCTTCCTCCACGCTGGTAGGTTCCTCCCCTATCTCAATGCGCGACAGGTGATCAGGGCCCGCGTTTATTCGTCCAGGCTTCATAACAATTTCAAAATCATATTCTTGCTCAGTTCTTGTTTCCGCATATTATTTTAAGTCGTGAAGGATGCAACTATATTTATTTCGATGTTTACCGTATAATACTGTAAATAACTTGATTCAGTGACCGTATAATACTGTAAATAACTTGATTCAGTGAGATAAATATAATCAGTTGTTGCAATAGTAATTCGGGGATTCTCAAATTTTCATAGTATGGGCCATTTAGAAGTTTGACAATTACACAAAAATAAATAAATAAAAATAAAATATTTACACTAACGTCTTGCAGAATTTGGTAACCAGATCCCACATAGCTGGCATCAATAAATTTCTTCCATTAACCCCGTGGGCATTGTACCTTGCCCCACTCAGAACAATAGCTGTCTCGGGAACCCTAGATAAGTTCCTTTTGCATATATTCCGGGGCAGGCAGAGATGACCTCCATAGGTGCAACACCGCCTTGGAGGTAGCTCATGTTGGAAGGTATCTACACATCATCACTCTCTCCCAACCTTAAAAGTTCTTCCAAAACCACTTCCCTACCACTAAAATTTTCAATCCAGAGTTTTTAAACCCCAGTTTTGCTCCATCAACTGCACTTTAGTTTTAAAGTTCTATGGTTTTGTTATTTTATGTATTTTTAAATTAGTTTAAATTTATTTTGATATTAATTGACTGAAATGCATATTTTAATTATTTAATTTATATATAATATTAATGTTTAAAGTCAAGTGGGTGTAGCTCCAATGATAGGGATGAGTCACTATTATCCTCCCCATCAGGTTCTTCCTTACCACATTCTAGTCCCACTAATATTGACATGCTTTCTCCTTGGGAGCCATTTCTATATAAAGATAATCAACTCACCTAGATACGATGGTGTTTTCCTTAGATGTAACCAATATCTAATATTAATGTTTTAAGATTTTAAATTTCCTAAATATATTTAGGCATTTATATAATTAAGTTAAATAATTGAAAATTATCATCTCATCTAAAAATAAATTATAGAATATATGGTATATTTTAATTTTTTAGTTTATACAATGTTTTAGGTTTTTAAAATTACTAATATGTATTTATGCATTTATATATTCATGCTATCTTAATTAGAATGATGAGAAATATATGGTTAAATTCAAGGAAAAATAATAAAATGTACAATATTTACATACTATAATCTATTTATAATATGTAGGCTAAATATTTTAAATTTTTATTATTTTCACAAAACTAAGACTTATTATTTTTGAGGAAATCTTAAAAATTTAAT